>CM040243.1:287185762-287255762 GCA_022545495.1 Chrysanthemum lavandulifolium | reverse complement strand
GTACCCAATGAGCCTCTTGGTTTTTGATTCCAAGTAAAGTGAAGACCAGTACAATTAATATCCTCAACCTCCATTTTCAGAACACAATCTTTAAATTCACGCATAGCAATGTCAGGAGCATAACTACCACATGAATGATCCTCCAATTTGAGAGCCGCATTAAAATCACCCAACAAAACCCAAGGCCTAGTACGCATAAATCCAGCATGGCAAACAAGATTGGACCAAAGGGCACGCCGATGAACATAATAATTATCTGCATATACAAAAGAACAGAAAAAAGTTTTGCTGTCCGCCCGAGTATTAACCTGAACATGCATAACCTGGTTAGTTTGAGACATAATCATAACATCAACAATATCATCATCCCAACCAAGAATAATTCGGGACCCCTTATCACATAGACTACCATTAGATGTCCACTTCCACCTACGACAAACATTACGACATGTATCATACACCACCGATGCATCAACATGAGATTCCAAGATAGCACAAACACTAAGATTATTATCATTTACCACCTGTTTAACCTCTTTTTGTTTAGGGGAATGGTTCAAACCCCTTATATTCCAAGAGGCGATACTAAACATCAGGGACATTCGTAGCAGTGAGTGCTTGCCCCCGATTTGTCAAACAAATTACCAGTTTCATCAAAAACATTAACAACCTCATCATCATCCTCCAAACCCTTAGGCTCATCACCATCATCATAAGTAGCCAAAGAACCAAACGGGTTAGATGTAGATATATTAGGAGCCAGAATTGGATTACTTACCGTTTGTGAAGCATGAGCAGGTTGACTATCCTTGGTAGCTACATCAGTAGGGTCATTAGATGTAGAGTTATTGGGTGAAACAATATTACCTACCTGATTAAGTATAGGACCCGTACTAGTACTAGCAACTCCTTGAGAGGATTTGCTAGTAGAAGGAGTATTAACAGCTTTGGGTCTATCTTGCATGTTTTACCAACTGGAACCCCGTTAAAACCGTACCACTTTTGTTATCCTTAGCATTCTTCTTAGCTTTACCCTTTTCCCAACTAGTTGAAACCCATCATTCCTATCCTCCACAACCGGTTCAGTCACAATATTCTTAGGACAAGAATCAACAGAGTGGCCAAAAATCAAACAAACATCGCACCTAGGAGGTTTCCACTCATATTCCACCCTAATAGTTTCAGTAGAAAACCCAGGTCGATCCAAATATGGTACACCAATAGTAATAGATTCCTTAAGGGGGGCATGAGAGTCAATTTCAATTAAACAACGGGCAAAACTACTCCTACCCCAAGATTCAACACACATAGAGCTAGTATAAGAATCAAGCATAATAGGCGTACCAATATGTGTTGCAATAATACTAATACCATCTTCAGAAAATACCTGTAACGGAACATCATGAAGTTTAACCCATACCGGAATGCGAGTTAACTCCTCTTTCGTCAAACTAGTACTCATGGTCCACTTTTTAAGAATAATAGGACTATTCTTAATCATCCACGGACCTCCTTCAAGAACAGCCTCCAAACCAACCTGAGAATCAAACTTAAAGAAAAAGAAGCCTTTTGCATTCATCATGATCCGTTTTAAACCATACTTAGCCCAGTTGTTACGTGCAAAATACTCAACCACAGGAAATGCAATACGCTTGCCAATGAAGTATCCATACAAGGTATTATCAAATTTAGAACTAATATTTTGAACTACCTTAAGGGGAATGGACACGTCAACACCATTAAACAGATTATCAACTTGTAATGGACGAAAGTTAGATTTACCTTTAATATTTGTCGAATTCGCACCATTAGTAGCACCAACATAAGACTTAGTTGGTACATTAACCTCCGCAGTTTGGACAGGCCTAGCGTGCGTAGATACGTCCACAGTTGGCGAAGAACCACTTGTTTGTACCCCATGCATACGTCCACCTTGACTACCAACACCAATATTATCACCAGAAGGTAGACTTGCATTATTGTCCATATCCATACCACCATGCTCACTAGATAATCCCGACGCAGAAAGATTAGTACGTTTAGATGCAAGATGGACCTCAAGCGATGGATAATCTTGTGAGCTTAACGTCGACTTGCCACCAACAGTAGGCATGTCCCAAAACGAAGTACCATCAAGATTTATGCCCATTCCACTCGTATTACCAGCTTCCAACGGCGTGGATATGATAGAATCATTAGTCATGTCGTTTTCAGCACCCAAAACAGGCATAGAAACAGCGTTGAGACTTGAATCACTAGTGTCGTTAAGATTAGGGTTTAGTAGAACCCTAACCGGCCTCCTAGGCTGAATCGTTTCACCCATACTCGCAGCTTCTAAATCTTTAAACCGTTGCATTCTAGCCTTTAATGCCTCCACATCCACATTCCCACCACCTTTGTTCTCCATAGTAAGCAAAGAAACAGAATTGAAAACCTAAAAACGAAAACCAAGCGACCAAACAATAAACCTAAACAAACCGACTACAAAAGAAACCAGAAGGGCACCGTCAATCTTCAAAACGAGAGCCTTAGACAAAGCTAAGGCATGAATAAAAGCTCAAATAATCTAACCGAACCCCATGAAGATAATCGCAGATTAATAAAAAGAAAAACAGAATCAACGAAACCCTAATATGAAAAAACGACCACAAACCAAACCCTTATAATCAATAATCGTAATAACCTGTAATAATTACACAATACACGAATGTAATTGGTAACTAAGAGCAGATTAAAAACAAGAAGAGATTAAAGAAGATCGATTGTAAATCGAAGGTGAAAAATTTAGGTATCGCATGTTTCTCTTTTGGTTTGAGAAAAATCGTTTTAGGTTTATTTGTGGTTCTTTTCTTTTAAATCTCTTTGAGGTACGTACTATTATCATTGTCTGAGTTATTTATTTAGTGTCAAAACATTTTTTTGATTTATAATTAAAGTTATTCATTTTAATGACATACCTAATGACCGAAATGGAAACCGAGTGTTTCCTGGTTCAAATGCAGAATCTCATACACAAACTTACACTAAACTGATTATCTCCAACTTGAAAGCACACAAATCAGAGATAATAACTTGCAAAATGCAATGAAACAACCCTCTAATTCAGACTTGTATTTTGTGAGATATTTAATAGTTGCATGCATTTAGAACAAGCTAGCTTAGAGTTTCGCTAAATATATTTTTAGCTGTTCTACAATCAAAACAAATCATTGATACTATAGTAGATCATGAAGATGGTACCTTTCAGCTTTAAATTGACAAAACTATAATTATTGTGCAGCTGTATGTTATAGCATTGAGTAAAAATATCATGTGAGCAGTGAGAAGTACTAAGTTGAGATTAACAGACATCGTCCGATTTATATCTAGCTAGAAAATAGCCAAATATATCCTAATCCGCGTTGTAAGTCATTACTAGAAGTAGATTATAGTTTTCAATCTAATGATTATCAAACATAGGATATGTTTAGCCTATCTGGTTAGAAGATATTGTCTGGTAATTAACTAAGATCTTCTTATTGGCATGATGATGACATGCCCAAATCATTAAAAACGGTTATCGTTTTCTCAAAGATGACCCTGTTGACACTTAGCTCTGGTAAGCTTTTATACGCGTGTAATACGTGTTCAATGATCTTTTTTAGAGCCTGTGAAGGGTCATGTTAGCTGTATTATGCCCTAAACAAACATTCTAATGATTGTTATATGACATATATATTTAGATTCTTCAAGTTAATATAATTCTACTAGTTTATTATGCATTATCTACATATCTAATTAGCAAAACCAATCAACTGTCACCTACTCACTGCATAAATATGTCTCCATATCTGTTTTTGCTAAGTACTGTGGATACATAGCATCTATCACAGTCCAACTCCAATAACTGAAAAACACTTCTATCATTCTTTCCGTTTTTAGAAACAAAAATGGAGCCTATCTCTACCCTTTTTGGAGAAGAACGGAGCTTCTTTAGTGGTATAAACTCGAGTGACGAGGCTGATTTTATGTCCAATTTGTTTAGCAACTTTTCAACCAAAGTATCAAATGTTTCCACATATCAAGACGCTTCTGCATATTGGCCACACCATGAACCAGCAATGAACACCGATGAGGCCAATGAAGTTTCAGTATCGATTTCAGATAACACGCATGCTACCATGCCTCTTCTGTTTCAAGAAGATGGTTATCCGGAGAGTAATAGTATTTTTTTTCCGACTTCAAGTGGTGAAAGCAGCTACCTCTCAGTCTCATGCTCCGGGAGCATCCGTAAGGGCATGTCTGCTACTCCTTCAGAATATAATAATTTGTCGCCCAATACTAGGAAACATTCTTGTGATGAAGCAGATGTATGTTGACAACTTGACATTGCTTAATTTAATTTTCAGGCTTACGTATCTTGAATAATCAATGTGTTGAGTTTGATAAAAGTTTTATGATGCAGGTCCATCACACGAGCTGGAAAAGGCCAAAGATTAGTAGGAGTCAGAGTACAAATACGCTTGACTCAGATAATGACTCGAAAAATGTTGCAATGCTGAACACAAATGGCAAGAAAAGAGCGAATAGCGGGTCAGCAGTCGATAGTCAAAGTGTGTACGCAAAGGTAGGTTATTTAAATTAAGTTAAAATTTTGCTCTAAAGCTAATCTTCCGAATTCTAATGATGTAAATCTTTGTCTTTCGCAGAAAAGAAGAGAAAAAATCAATGAAAGGTTAAGGATACTACAAAATCTTGTTCCAAATGGTACAAAGGTGAGTTAGTAATAATGTTTTAGAGTATCTACTAAGAAATAATCTAGTTCTTATATATTTCGTGTTAACGAAGGTTGATATAAGCACAATGCTTGAAGAAGCTGTTCAATATGTGAAATTTTTGAAGCTCCAAATAAAGGTTAGTAAAATAAAAGCAAACATAATCTAAAACATGTAACATTTGTTTCATATTACTAGTTGAACTTCAAGCGATTAATATTTGAGCTGTTTATCGTGTACGCAGCTGTTGAGCTCTGATGACATGTGGATGTATGCTCCTATTGCATACAACGGGATGGACCTTGGGCTCGACGACGTGAAGCTCCCTTCCCCAAGATGATCGATATTGCATTTCCGATTCAATAAGAACAGTTCATATATTGATTCTTTGTGTCCTATAAGTACGAGATGCTTTTTATGTTCAAGAGTATTTTTCTGCCTTTTCGGTTTTTTTCCTTGAACGTTATACCTTGAATGGTTATGAACTTGATCTAAGGTATTAGACCTATAGTTCTTTGCCTTGAGTTTGATGTAGGCTTTGGGGAGTCTTCGTTTGACGCCGGGTCAAAATTCTGGTGCTAACGAGTGTGTGAGGCTCGTGATTGTGCCAAAGATGATGTTGTGAACATTCTTCATACTTGAAAATGATTAATTGCTTTTTCGATTATCATGTTGATGTTGATTGTATTTGCATGATGGTAGTTGATACATTAAGTTATTTTAAGTGCAACTTGAGATGGGTCATTTACGGTCAAAATCGAGTCAGATTGACCATAAATACTTTTTGTCCATGTTTAAAATTTATAATAACAAGCTATAAGTCATATGCTTACAACAACAATTAGTGATAACAATCATCTAACAATTCAAATAAAAACGACCGAAAAGGCTGTATGCTTTAAAACTTCATTTTAGGCGACTTTCAATTCATCTGACTTCCTCTTTTAGGCTAAAGAACTTCACTATACCTATCCGACCCGTGTAAGACAAAACAAAACTAAAAAATCAGTTTATAAGTAAACGGGTCAATATTGCCACTTCTACATAGGACTAAAGTTGACGATAAGAGGCTTTTCGTAACATGTTAAGATCATATTTCTGTCGTCCCCCAAATCCAGTAAATTTGATTTTAGTTCTACACTAGCTCTTTTGCTTATTGTCTATGACTGAGAACTCCACTTTTCAAGCATGATTCTCGCCCACATGATTGAGAACTCCACTTTGTTTGTCAAGAGGCATGTACTGTGCCATTATAGCTCTGATCTCCGAATACATGTATGACTGAAAAGCATGGTCAAAATAGGTAAAAGTGAGAAATCAATGGACTTTAGTTTCAAAAAAATACTTGTGGTCTTGATACAACTGGTCAACAGTTTTTGTACACTGAATTAGAGGTGGAAAAACTGGCAGTCGGGCAACGAGCTACATATTTACTATGAGTAATTCTTTTATATGGGTCAAAACAGGTCTCCTTGAGTTGACCCGAAACATATGCAGTACACATACCGAATGGAGAGTTTAACTCTAAAAGTACACATGCCGAATGTTTAACACAAACTAGCGCACGTCTTTTAGTTCAATATCACGTTTGAGTCTCATTGGAGTATGTTTACACAAACTAAAGTCATTGCTTTAGTGATGTGTCATTGTATCAGTTGTCTACCTAAGTATCAGCAGAGCCATATCAAGTTATAAAAATGAAAATGAAAATAATCCAAGTAACATATTGATCATTGTACACATTTTCTAGACTAGATTTTTGAGGATGCCGACAATCAAGATTTGTGCTTCAACAATTAGAGTGTCATTGAACAAAAAGCCATTTTTGGAGTCGTGAAGCTCTCTTAACTTCATGAAGCATGGAAAGCCCCAACCATCAGCTGTTTTACAGAACCAGTGGTCAGCTTCTGCATAGATAGACGAAATATGAATTAGTGACGATAAAGAAATGCTTAGCTATGGACATGGGTATAGCAAAAGAGAGGAGCTTATGCAATACCTTCATTTTTGTGGGTACCTTCGGTTCCATGGATTTTTAGACGAATATTGAACTTTGCATAAACTCTCCATTCATCAGAATCAGATCCAACGTCATGTGGCCTTAGAAAGATCGAAAGATTTGTATTTTTTCCTGCTTTGGTTCCTTTAGGATACAATGACAATTTCCTATTTATTTTACACATATTCGATTTAGTAACATGAACATTGTATCACAAAGCTTATGACCGAATTAAATACAGAATAAATAGTACCATTTCACTTGACCAGCTTTGAAATCCTCAGAGTACAACGGTCCGTCTGTCAAGGTTGAAAACTTAGGAATTGTCCACGTGTGCGTATTCATTGTTGTTGGAAGCTTGATCATCGATAAACATTGATCTTTTTGTGCATATTTTGGGACAACAAAAACCTCGGCTCCAAATTCACATGAATCTCCGTAAAGGTAACCATTTTCAGCCCCTTTAAACGAATCCAATGATATGAGTTTGCGAAAGCCCCATCTTGTTTTCTTCTCATGAAACCTCGTACGTTTCCCGTCATCACCTATGTATATAAGGTGTATCCATACTTTTAAACAAGGGTATACAGCTTTTTTAAAGGTATTCACGTAGCTCATAAGTAAATGCCGTACCTTGGATGGTTAGATAGTTGTGGCGTATATGATCATAGATCATGATTTTGAAGTAAACGTGAACCTCCCATCCTCTCGCAAGGCTTTGGGTGTCACATATAGCAAGATAAACTGATATGTGATCGCTTACATATTCCTTCTCATTTCCCTTTGGATAAAGTTCTAGTTTCCTGAAAATTTTGGTGTTTCGGCATCCTATAAGTAAAAACTAGATACAAAATGGATAACCGTAGCATCACCACTTTGCGTCCCCAATGACGCAATCATTAAGATTAGGATCACCCTACAAAGAGTTAAAAAATACTGACCATTTGTATCCACCCGCTTCAAAAACATCAGATTCGTACTTAATGATCCCAGCTTCAGACAAAAGTGAGAATGCCTCGATCTTCAGTTTGTAGTGTGCTGGTTCGTTATTTCCACTTGATATCGACACACCTGCAATTAGCCATTGTCATGATTAGATAAAACTATATACACAACAAAACTAATATGACCAAGTACAAATCACACTTCTTGAAAGCGCCATTGTTTCTTGAGCCTCCATATCTCTCGTCTTGGAAATCTGGTTCCGGTATATATGATCAACAAGATCATTAAACGCTTTATCAACATTCGTAGCTCTTAAGGCTGACGTCTCAATGAAATCCAACGATTCCTTTTCAGCAAACGACTTCCCAACTTCAGCAGCCACCATTACCGATTGTCTAACATCTATTTTATTCCCAACCAACGTCACAACCATATTTGGATGATCCGCGTGGTTCTTCAAATCAGCTAGCCATCTTTGCGTGTTCACAAATGTAATATGTCTAGTAACGTCGTACACAAGTAGTGCACCACTTGCACTACGGTAAAATGCATCGGATATGGCTCGAACCTTGGTGTGACCCGAAGTGTCCCATATTTGTACCTTGATGACCTTGCCATCTATATTGATGGTCTTGCTGATGAACTCGACGCCAATGGTTGAGTTGAACTCGAGAGAGAACTTGTTGTGACAATAACGCGAAAGTAAATTCGATTTACCGACACATGAATCACCCATCATGATGATTTTGAAGAAATGATCATAGTTTTCGTCTTCTCGGTTGCTTGTCATGTTTGTTTTTGGTTCTTGAACAAAAAAATTGTTTTTTGAGTTGATTGTTTGGTTTGTGATTAATTAACAAATGGTGTGTTTCTTGTTTTGCATGGAAACAAACGTATAAAGACATGAAGAAAAACAAAATGCATAGAAATGAACGATGTATTGTGAAAAAAAAATGATCTTATCACTAGTACTCGATCGTAATATGAAATTTAAAATACTTTTATTTATTAATATAAAAAGTGTACCAGTAACAGTTTTATAGAGGCACTTGTATTATGTATTATAAATACTTGATAAACAAAACATAAGCCCCGGGGCTTGTCTAATACTTGTTACAAAGATTGTCCTTAGGAGTAAGATAAATTATACACAAACAAAAATCTGTAGCTTGAACCTTTTTGAAAACATGATTGCAGTGGTGCGGTTACGCCATGAGAGCACCATTGCGTCATAGTCATACGGCTCAAGTTATAATAATATAAAATAATTTAGGGACTAACAATGGAAATTTACTGTTCATAAGAAACTAAAAATTAATAAGGCGTAGGATTTGGTAGATGAGATATTAAATGGTGTAATAAATGATATGAAAAAGTTGGTGAAGGGTTTTGTTAAAAAATAGTTTGAGTTTTTGACAACATTGGTCCCTTCACCTTAACCATTTACATCCAACGTCCATAACTTCTATTTTTTTGTTACGTAAAGCATGATATTTGGAAAGAAATATGACGACACTCCCCCTCGACTTAAAGATATAATGAATTTTTACAAATTTGAGTCCGGGGAATGTCAATTAACCAGAAATGTGACCACCATTATCAAAGAAACAACCGAGATAAGATAACATGCAAGTACAAGGTTTTATGAAACCGAAAAATATTTACTTTCTCCCCCTCATCACTTGACCGAGAAAATACTGAATTTTGAAAGAGTAAAGTGATGACGGAAGATTTGTACTTGCCATGTTGAAAAGAAATATAGATAGAAGAATATTTTGTGGTTTTAGCGATTTTATATTTTGTATTTTGTTTTGAAAATATTTACAAAAGAGGTTTTGGTGTTTGGTGGTTTTAAGATTGTTTTAAAAGTTCATCCATTTCCTCTCGAGTCAAACACCGCATACCAATCCGGTGGACCAACTCAAGAAACCTAGCAGAGCCAAGGCTTTGGTGAGAAGGTCCGCCATTGGTATTCAAGACCTCAAAGTATAATTCAACGGCACCCTTTTCCACGTGCTCCTTGATGAAATGATGTCGAAGATCGATGTGCTTTGATTTGAATGTTGAGCGAGTTGCATGAGATCGCAATGGCACTTGATTGTCGCAAGACATCGGATTCATCAAATACGTAACCATAGTCTTTGAGTTGTGTTCTCATCCAAATGACTTGAGCACAACACGACATGGCTACATATTCTGCCTCGCTGAGGACGATGTACGATCCCGCTTCTTCGATTTCCATGACACCGCTTATCACCAAGAAATTGTAGAGCTCCTAAAGTACTTTTCCGAGAATCTAAGCAACCTGCGTGATCGTCTGAAAAGCTATTAGTTCAAAACCGAATCCTTCGGATACCGGATCCCCAAGTTAATGGTTCCTTGATGTATCAAATGATTCTTTTAGCCTCAGAGGTGTGTTTCGATTGGTCTGACCGATAACCGGAGCAAAAATATACTGACAAATACCATGTCGAGCCCTCTTGGTCAGTTAGATACATGAGAGACCCAATAGTAATTCGGTATTTGGTGGGGTCAACCAATTTCCCATGCAAATCAACATCCAGTTTCTTGGTATGTGCCATTGGTGTGGCATAGGTATCACAGGTTTGCATTCCATGTTTGTTTAAAATTTCAAGGGCATATTTGGATTGACTCAAGAAAATACCACGGGGTGATTGATGAACTTGTAATCCAAGAAAGAATGTAAGTTCACCCATCATGGACATTTCAAAATGTTTTTTCATAAGTTTTGAAAAAGCGTTTGAGTATTTTAGATGTGTTGACCCAAAAATGATTGTCATCCACATAAATTTGAACGATTAAAATGTGTTCCCCGTAATATTGTATGAAAAGTGTTGGGTCGACCGAACCTTTGACGAAATTATTGGCAATGAGAAAGGATGATAACTTATCATACCACGCCCGAAGAGCTTGTTTGAGACCGAGAGAGCCTTGTTCGCTTTGTAGACGTGATTAGGGAATTCGATCAACAAATCCTTCGGGTCGACTAACATAGACCGCTTCCTTTAGTTTACCATTCGTAAAGCGGTTTTAACATCCATCCGAAGACCGTGATGTTCATGTGAGCCGCAAATGCCGAGAAAAATCCGTACGACCTCAAGTCGAGCAACCGAGCGAAGGATTCCTCGAAATCAATCCTCTTCTTGTCTATAACCTTTAGCCACCGGACGTGACTTATTTCGATAACCGCATCACAAGATCTAACTTGTTTTTCCAAATCTATTTCGCACCAATAACATAGACCCTGTTGGTTTTGAACCAATTCCCATACTTAAAGACGTTTAAACCGATTAAGTTCTTCTTGCATGGATTCAATCCATTTGTCATAAGTCATTGCTTCTTTAATGTTTTTGGGTTCGATTGGCAAACGGTAAGTGCATAAATGCGTGTTCACCGTCATCTGAAGGCGTTGTCTCAGTTACAACCGGTTGATTAGGTTGCCAATTATGTTCACAAGAGGATGGTCTTTAGTCCAACAATGTGTGGAGGTTGATGTTGATATACATTTTGCGATTAGGAGGATTCAAATGACTTGTAGATGATTCCGCAACATCGGCAGCGTAAGCATTTGCAAAAGGGTTGAAGAACGATTGGATCATAACTGCGGTGGGGTACATCATTGTTCGAATATCATCTCGCCGGTTCGACGTCGTTGGATGCGGTTTTTCAACTGTTGTTGTAGAATCAATCGATGGTGCTTCCTCAACGAGAGTTGTTGTAGCAGTGTATCGGTATTGGATTTTGATCAGTTGAGCAATGAAAACATTTGATACAAATTGAGCACGCTCATCAATATCATCACTAAACAAAGGAGCAAATAGTTGTTCCATTTGACGTCGAGTTAGTTGTAAACTAGGTTCGGTGATGATGGGGTTTGAGGAAGTTTAAACGGTTATGACCGGGTTCCAAGTTGTTATGCTCGAAGCCATTTCAAGAAGCTCATCGAAATTTGCATGAATCGCTTCCATAATCTCCCTTGTACGACGATTCCGCATCCGTAACCTTTAGAGTTTTCACAATATCCAACAAAGACTTCAATGTCGACTTTGGCTTTGAGCTTACCAAAATCATCACGATCATTATTTGGATAACAAAGGGATCCAAATACATGAAAGTGTTTGAGATTTGGTTTATGGTTGTGGATAAGCTCATAAGGTGTTTTGTTGTGACGTTTGGTAATCATTGAGCGATTCTGAGTGTAGCATGCAGTTGACACGACTTCAGCCCACAAGTAATCTGGAAGTTTAGCATTGATTAACATCGTTCTTGCAGCTTCCACTAATGTACGGTTTTGTCTTTCAACAACTTCGTTTTGTTCCGGTGTTCGTGCAATGGATGTTTGATGCTCAATTCCCACTTTCTCATAATATGCACGAAGAGTTTGATTCACAAATTCAGTTCCTTTGTCGGTTTTGATTTGTCTGACTGTGTTCCGGAGCTGAACTTGAATTTTCGTGAGGAAGGTGATGATCATCCGTGGAGCTTGATCTTTACTCAAGAAAATAAACCCAAGTCCAACTTGAGTAGTCATCGACAATTACCAAGATGTAGTGTTTGCCATTAATCCTCCGCAGACGCGATCGGGCCACACAAATCCATGTGAAGAAGATGAAGCACATGTTGTGAGTTGTGTTCCACCTTTGAAGGAAAGTGAGCACGAGTGCTTTTCCTTGTTCATGTCGAGAAAAGGTGATCTTTAGAATACCGAAATCTTGGGAGACCTTCAACAAGTTTGTATCGTGCAAGATTGGTTATGGTTTGAAAGTTTAAATGTGAGAGACGACGGTGCCATAGCCAAGATTTTGTAGATGTTGCCTTTGAAAGTAGACAGATGGGAGGTGAAGCAATCATGTCTTGCATTGAGATTGTATAAAGACTTGAGTTACGGGTACCAGACATAAGATCGTTTCCTTGTAGATCACGAATGAAGCAAGTTTTCTCCCGAAAAGCAACTTCCAAATCTCCATCACAAAATTGACCAACTGAGAATAGATTGTGACCGAGACCTTCCACATAATAAACCCTGCTAATTTCGATGTTGTCATTGATGTAATCTCCGTAGCCCATGATAGTCTGCTGAGTGATCATTCCGAATCTGACAGTGCCAATGAACTTTGAAACAAAGTTTGATAACATTTGAGATTGCTCGTCATGTGTCGGGAACATTCGCTATCAACAATCCGAGGATGATCTCGTATCACCGCGACACACATGCATTTACACAAATGGAATAGAAGTAGATGTGGAACCCGAAGAGTTAGAGGGTTCCGAAGCAGTGATAGTTGAAACACACATGTCTATGATTTTAGGTATCCATTGAAATCCTAGTGTATTATGTAACCATTTCTGCCATCTCCAACTAGTCTTAGCTTTGGTCTTAGTGAATGCACTAGGTGATAAGTTCTTCCTAGGAGGTGAAGTGGGTGCTACAGGTACATCAATGATGTTTGCAGAAACACTAGAAGGCGGTTTACCTAGCACAGACTTAGAAGCATTAGTGGGCCTAAAGGTATTTCATTTTCTAGTATTCCGCTAACAAGATAAGATAGCTTTAGCAACACATTTGTCATGACAACCAGAAAACACACTTTTACGACAACCAACACAAGAAGCTTCAAACTTAACATTTAAAGTACTTAAAGATTCAGCATTCGTTACAACACTTTTCCATTACATTTTTCGACGCAATTTCTAAAGTGGGTGCAACCTCGAGTTTTATTCAAAGTCCTAAGGTGTTCTTCACTTCAAAGATTCATTATTGTTCTTTTCTTACGCCACAACTTCCTATTCTTCCTTGTATTGCCCTAGGTCGTGAAGTGTGGGCGTTGGGAAAAGAGGCAACTTTTCCCTGCTTCATGAGGAAACACATTAGTTTCTTGTGATTTGTCATTCGATGTTCTAGAGTCATTTTGAATCTTTTAGGTGCAAGCATTACTCGTGTTACTATTCCTATCATGCTTAAGTTTCACCAACTCTGCTTTTAGATCATGGATAGTATGTAACAAATCTTGATTTTCAGAATGAGTATTTCCATTTTGTCGTAGGACATCTTTGGTATATGCAAGATGATCATCAATATCTTTTGACGCTTGAGCACGAGTCTTTTTGAGTAAATCAAATATGACACCATATTCCTTTTTAACTTTTGAAATTTCTTGTTCATATTTTGAAATTTGACACTTCAGAGACACGTTTTCATCATCCAGTTGCTCAATTTTAGGATAAAGAGTTTTTGTATGCAACTGGTTGATTTTGTTTTGCAAAGCGAGTTCTCGATTATGACAATCTTTTTGACACCATTGAAGACGACGTTTTGCATTTGAAAGCTCGTTAATCAAACATTCATTTTCAACTTTTAAAGACTTGATTTGTGACACAATATCAGTATTCTCAATATTCTCAACGGAATCAACAGGATCAGCAGAGATATAATCAAATGCATATGCAACATAATGTAGTAACACAACATTATGGATATCAGCACAGATAACATCTTCCAAGAGTCGATCAACATCTTTTCTCAACAATTTCTTTTTACGTTTAGTATTTGAAATCGATGTTTCTGTTTGCTCGAAAACTCTTTTCATAAGTCTAAGTTCCTTTTGAAAATCCCTTTCCCAATATATAGCACAATTTTTCAAATTTCGGACATGAGGTAAAATTCTTTTCTCAAGAATATCTCGTGCGCAAGAAGAGCGATTGAAAATGTTCAACTTTTATTTCGTAATGAAATCCAATTTCACGTCCAAAAGTTTGATGTCCGAAATGAATGTTTCAAAATATTTTAAAACTATACATTGTTCAGCTAATGGTTTTATTTCAGTTAATGAAGGTAAAGGACCATTGACTTGTGCAGTATTGGAAAGAGGACCCTCATTAGAAGACTCAGAAGTAGGTGTAAGAACCCAAGGTATGTTAGAATGATCCTGTTGTGTGATGAAAGTAACGACTTTTGAATAGTTAAATGGTTTATTATAAACAACCTTTTCCATTTTTGACCGACTCTCGTCATCTGCATCGAATTCCTTATTGCGATTATATTCAACAACACTCATAATGGAATCATCAATTCTATGTTCTGCACTGTAAACTTGAGGACTTGGTTTGAATGCTCTGTTTGAAAACTTAGGTTTGTAATCAGCAAGATTCGGTCCATATCCATTTGGATTTGGTTTAAAAGTAAACTTTTGAATAGTTGTGATTGACTCACCATGTTTATAAACAACATTTCAAACTCTTTGATTTTGTTTTGTAAGTTGACAATTTCTTCAATATAGTCATCTATTCGTTTCTTTGAATGCTTTTTGTACTCACGAATGTTTTGACAAGTTAACAACTCGACTTGGCTTTTGAGTATCCGGTGAGAGCGTTAAGTTGTTGTTTATGATCGATTTCGCTTTTTCTATTTGAGACAACAAAGCATTCTTAGATGCAACTATATCACTTATCTGTTTTTCCAATGATTTTTCGTTTTGGTGAGATTTAGCAAAAGCGACTTCAAAACCTTTTTCACATTTTTCTTGTTTTTGAAAATTGTTGAGTTGAAATTTTAAGCATTCATTATCCATAGTCAACAGTGCATTTTTGCCTTTTAGTTGCTGATTGATGTTTTTGCACAATTCCAATCGAGATTCTTGGTCTTTAAGTAAGGGCATGAGCATAAGATCTAGATGAGACGAAAGTTCAGCTTGTTCAACGTGAGTCTCAACATGATCATTGTTCAAATCCTCAAGTATAACCACGGAGTCAACTTGATTATCAATAGTAACCATAAGGTCATCTTGATCGTCAAATATAACTACGGGATCTATTTGATTATCATCAGAATGAGATGTAGACGGCTCATGTTGAACACTCTGAGCCTTGTCGGATGTAGATGTTGGCGGAGATATCAGATCATGTATAAGAATGTTAAGATCCGGTACCTGAGACAAGCCGTCAGTGTCATACACTGGGCTTGTGTCACTCATGTAGAGTTCTTGCATGTTAGCCATTAACATCACAAATGATTAACGCAAGTCCTCCATGTCATCATCTCGAATCAAGATTTGCCATGAAGCTCGTCTTTGTCGGTAAGAGTTCCACCACTTCATCCTTAGAGCCAAGAGTAAAGCCTCTTTGTGATAAAGCGCCTCTTGTCCTCGGCTTAGGCATGCATTAGCTAGATGACCCTTCTCATTACGCTTATAACAACGAAGACCATTAATCCCATTCTGAGCATTACCATGTTCAACCACTTGAGCCCTTTGTTGTTGTGGAGCACCCATGTTATTCCTCCCAATAGAATTAAACCCTTGACCACTGCCCATCTGACGAACATTACCATGATTCTGAACTTCAACACGTCCATTGTTAACAATAGCCTGATTCCTTGTGTTTGAAGAGGTATGAATGCGATTGTTGGATTTGTTTGAATATCCGCCGAAGGCTCTAGCAATCATGACAAACCCTAGTTGCAGTGCATCGAAAGCTTCAGTATCCTCATTAGATTCACTGTAAAGTGCTTGATCATTGTTGTTGTTGTATGGAACCAGTTGATTTTCTTGTAGTATTTGCTGTTGTGAAGGATCATAAGGTGTTATCTTAGCAGATGGTTGAGCAGTAGGTTGTGGAGGATTTGTAAATATAGTTTGTAAGGTCGGGAATTGAGGATAACAAGCTTGAGCCCACAAAGCTAATTGTTGATTATCCGGAAGTGATGGTGAGACAGGGAGTCCACGGATAACTCTTTCTTTGTCAACTTCTTTTTGATGAGGCTTCAAATAGTCGTACAACAATCCGTATGTAGCATGATGAAGATTCTTCGCTTGACGGATGAAAATGACATACTTTTCCCAATCAGACCAAGACTACTCGGGAACTTAGTGTTGTGACAATTTTGGCATAATAATGTTATGTTTGTCTAAGTCATTGATGATGTCTGAAAATCGATGATGATATGACTTTAATGTCTCCCCTTGTTCAATCATGAAGTGTTCATATGCTAAGTAGATTTTTGATTCCATGTCTTCTTGATTGAGTTCAGTGCCTTCCATGAGAAGATGAATATGCTCCCACATTGCTTTAGCAGTCTTTTGAGCATCAACACTTCGAAGTATCGGATTGGGTAATCCTAAAAGGATGTATTGCATTGCCAGTTCATCGGCTTCAAAGTGTAGAAGTTGATCGGTAGTAAGTTCATTAAGATTTGCAATGTGGGTGAGATCATCTCTTGGTGGATTAGCAGTTGGATCTCCGGGTACAGTGATAGTAGGCATCTGAAATGGACCTTCCATGATGACTTTCTTCAAGAACTTTCCATGTGGCTTCTTTAGATCACAGAACCTAAAGAACCTTATCACCCATTGATCATAATTTCCGGGAGTGAGCATTGGAGGTCTATCAAGTGATCCAGCTTCATGTATGGATTGTTGGCTACTTAAAGCTTCACACATCTTTCCAAACCAAGACGGTTCCTTCATAGTATTCCTGGTTGGATGTTGATTGTTAAAGTTTGTGTAAGGTTGTACTTGAAGACTAGGGGGTGGTTGAATCATTTGTGGTTGAATTGCTCTTTGAGAAAATTGTTGTTGAAGTTGTTGTTGTTGTTGTTGTTGTTGTAGTTGTTGATAAAATTGTTGTTGTTGATGAAGTTGTTGTTGTTGTTGTTGTTGTTGAGGATACACATGAGGGAAGTAGCTAGAGTATGGTGGTTGAGACATCTTGAAAACTTGTATTGATGATGGATCTTTGTAGTCGAATGAAAAATTTGTTGATGAAGTATTCTTAGGCGTAGAAAACAGCTTATGCGTAAAAACCAATCCTTACGCGTAAAGAATAAACTTACGCGTAGTGATAGCTTAAGCGTAAACTTGAATAATCCTTAGGTTATGCGTAAACTAAACACTTAGTAGTAAGAAACTTATGCGTAATATTTCCTTAGGCGTAAGACGTGCTTATGCGTAGGAAATGCTTAGGCGTAGGATTTCTTAATCGTAAGCTTTTATGCTTATGCGTAAAACTAGGGTTTTATCCCAAAATCCTTTACACTTATTCGAGGTAGAAGATATCCAGTCGAAGTGTTTTCAGGCTTATCCAAGCAAGAAAACACTGAGTAAACCAATTTCACTGAAGATCAAACCAAGGAAATCTTACGCGTAACTTTAGGGTTTTGTTACGCCTAGAAATAGCCAAATTTTGCCAAAAATTTTTTTTCTGACCAAAAGTGTTTCTAACCCAGATTTTTATGATAAAAAGCTTCAATATCATCAAAATATCACAAAAGTATGAGACTTGATGATCCAAAACTTTTTTTACCCTTACGCGTAGAAAACACTACACGTATCAAATCAAGCTTAAAAACAATGAAATACACGTAAAGTTTCAAACTTTTACCAAAAACTTAAACTTTATCACCAATAAACCTTGAAAGTACAAGAATCTTGAATTTTAAAGTGAAAAACATAAGATTTTGATGCGTATGAAAGTTTAATAACGAGACTTACGCGTATAGCTTATAACTTCAAAAACAAAATCGTTTCACCCAACTATTTGGCGATTGATACCACTGTTAGGTCACCATGTTTGTAACACAAGCATCAATATGATGAAATAAAGAAGAGAAAGGATCGGTTGAACACAAAACCAAAACACACGAATAAATAAGAAAGGTTTATGCTTAGAGTGAAATAGAAAAGTGAACAACCAACCTTCAAATGAAGGTTTACAAGGCTATTTATAGGAGAGAGAGCTAGGGCAACACTCCTAGTCCCTTCCTTTCCTTATTAGGCTTGGGCCAAGGCTTATGGGCCTTCTACATAAGCCTTAGCATAATAACAAACATAAAGGCCTAATTAAGCTATCTATTACATATTAATTACTAACACTTGTAATCTAGTTTAGGAGTGATTCCAACAATGCTACTATATAATTTCTATATATTACTATATAGGGAGGAGATTTTCAGATATGGGAAAGTTAATGGAGTTTTAAGAATTCATATCAAGTGTCTTGCTTCTGAGACAGAGATCGAGCGTGAAGTTATCCATAACTTTGTCAGTATCCTAAATTTTTGTTAGGACCCTTTATCAATTCATTTCACACAATAATAAGGTATGGTGACTTGAGATAAATGAAGTGTTTTAGAGAGAAAAGGAATAGAACATGAAACAATATTTCATAAGGAAAACACACACTTACACACTCAAGCACACCCCTCAAATGACCATTTGAGGGTTATTTATACTTCCATACATATCACCCTTATGGGCTTGGGCTTGGGCTTGGATTGGACTTGGATTGGATAATAACTTACAAAAGGCTAGCTTAACATAACTATTAGCCATCTAGCTTAGCCCAATCCACGAGCCTGTTGACTATTCTAATACGATATCTAACACACGTTACAAAGTTCCTAAACGTGAATGACCATCACTTCTATTAAATATTATTAAGGCTAACAATCTCCCCCTAAGGGGTGGTCATTCAAAGGATGCTCCACTTGATTAGGTCTTTAGTTTCCTTGAGCTTGAACTTTGTGTGTAGATATAGAATAGTCTTGATTTTCGTTCCTTCATGCTTTGTGATCAGTTAATGTGGTTGTCTGCCATTTGTCAACTCCATTGGGATAGGTGTCTCCACGTCTTTCTCCACCATGCTCACACTTCTTTTTGAATTTGATGTTCCAATGTTGTGAAGTTCTCTAGTCTTTAAACTTTGTAGATTCTTTGACATTAACGAAGAATCATCTTTAACTTTGCATTGCCTTTGATTTAGATGAGAACTTTCATGAGATGTTGTTGGTATGAGAATGGGAAGATGGTGCGGTCTTTCCTCCAAGGAACAATCATCAGTACCTGCATGAATATGTTAGTGAGAAATACCAATCGATAATTGTGGACTTTTCTTAAAGAATTGACCACTACGATTGTTATACTGATGAATGTCTTGATTCCATTCACCTTGATCGGGCGAATCAGCCGTCCTAATCCCATAAGGGACAGTTGGCATTACATTGAAGATTCAAGTAACGACCCACATTTTCAGGATTCAATTCGTGAAAGGAATCTCCTTAGCGGGATTTCCAGCACTTGCAAGTTCGAATGTCAAGGGTGTTAACAAGATATTGTGAAAATACATCTCTAATTCTTGCAAAGGTTGTTCTGAACCGGAGGCCCTCAAGAAGGTCGACACGATATATCAAGTATATCTACATTCGTGTGAGTCGTTGAAGTACACGAAGCATCACTTCACGATCAGATCTGTTGAGACACACTAAGCGTAACCCATAAAGAATTACCAAAGTGACATCTTTGTCGTGGTCGCTTGATGTTGACCGGCAGAGTTTCCATTCAATCACTGAAGATTACAAATTGTGAATCCCCTCATAAATGTTCTGGCAGATTGCTAAGATCTGCGTAGGACTCTAGAAAATATCACTTGTGTCCTTATTGTTGAACAACAAGTGATGAAATATTAAGTGTTCCTATGAGATCTTTTGATGAATCTCGTGGCTCTAGACTCGATTAGTGCGCTTTGGTTTTCCTAAGCGGAGACAAGGGAGAGGGTCTCCTTCTTTAATACCAACGATCTCTAAGAGAAAGTCGATAGATTATGCAGGGTTCCCAGTGAGAATGAAACAAATCCTTTTAAGAGGAATTGAGTGGCTAGAAGGTTAGGTGCAATGCGTCACTGAGTCCATGACGTCTTTGACTTCAATACCGGCGTCATCTTTGTGACAACCAGTAGTATATGAATTGAACCCGGTTTCTGCCCTAAAGTTGATTATGGAGGGCTATTTATTTTCACCCTTTTTCTTTACTTTTATTTTTAATTTTTCAACCCCTTATTTCTCCTTTCTCACATTACTCCTTTTTTCAATCATACCTAAGGACTTCTAATACTAACTATGGGTATTGTCCTTGGGTAGATCCCTCCGGCTCTGGCGGATCATAGGACGAATATTCCTATCCTTAGTCACCTTATAACTCCGTGACTATTCCTATGTTGCCATGAAAACCTTTTTCTTGAAAATCTCTCAACGTGTTTATGATTATAAAACACATTTTGTTAACACCTTGAGAGTTTTGCATTTTCAGAAACACTCCCCCTTCACATGTGCTTATATTGTTTTAACTTAAATTTGCACATAGAGGGTAGAGTTAGAACTCTTTGAATTGATCGGCTCATGATATACAATTCTTCACGAGACACAGTTACGTTGCTTAGTTAGAGGGTTCCATTGTCAGTTTTTAGGTGACAACTAGCTCTAATAACTAACTTGAAGTTGTAAACACTTCTTGAAAAGAAGGTTAGACCCATGTAAGTTCATGTCTATCATGAGTTTCTCGAAATGGTACATTTACTGACTTTGATTTCTCGTCAATTCATTGGTTTCAACTGAGTCGAGCTCTTTTGAGATTCAAACAACGATCATTAAACCTTTTTGATCACATTTTAATCACGTTTCTCCCCTCAAAAATAGCATATCTATGATGTTTTGAAACAAAATGATTAAAAGATATGTTTTTGAAAAGCATTTGAGAGAAACCGATTTAGCATGAATTTTGAAAAATTTTGGTTTAATACTCCCTTAAAGAAAGCATATTTTCATACGAAAATTTAGAATCAATTAAGGGTTTAGAGGAGTTATCTTGGTACCAAATGAGATTTTGAAAATCTTTTGAAAAATTTCGAATCATTGGTACGCAAGATGAAGATTTAAAAAATCTTTGAAGATATTGAAGAAGAATTATCTTCATTTGTTTTAGGATAAGTGCTCGATATTTATGAAAATCGATTTTGCGTAGCACTTTCCTTTCTTTAAAGATAGGGTTGCAAGCGGAAATACTTACAAGCCATTATGTTTATAGGAATAGTGCTTGAAAAATATTTAAAACCTTTGATTTGGTTAAGCACTTTCCTTTCTTTGAAGTGCGGGTCCCGAACCGATGTGTCCGAAGCCATTATTTTGAAGTCCGGGTTTGCATCAAGTATCTGAAAGCCATTATTGAAGAAATTTTGAGAAACGACATGTTTTAGAAAACATTTAAAGAACTCTCGCCAAGCATCTGTATATGTCCGTATCATTGTTAAATGACATTTCTAGAAATGTACAGAACACCTTTTAAATATGGGTTAATTAGCAAGCTATTGTCCTTAACTATAAACTAGTGATAAACAAATCACATACATCATCTTGTTAAACTTTACGTAAACGAAATATAATCTCTATTTCTTAAAAAACATTCAAGGACTAACAAGTGAAACCTAAGGATTATACATTTTAGGGACTAATAATGTTTGGTGCAAGTTTTAAATTTATAAAGGTGAATTACCAATATTACCAATAACACATACGAGCAAGTATACTCGTCCGTTATAGCAAGATTATGAAGGTAAGTCGGGATCGCTCATAGGATTTGAGTGAATCTAAACACAAGTTTGAATTAACGAGTCTATCCAAAACATATAATAAAGCAAATAGATATAATGAAATTCAGATGATTAAAACTACACTTGCTTAAACTAGTTTCATATCATAGATTAATGTGATTGTGTTAACCTCTTAACATGTTGGTTATGATAATTAGTTGGTGTACTAATCTATTGTTCTTACAAGTTAAACCTTCACAAGATTTTAGTTTATAAAACAAGCATTAAGTTTAACCAATCAATTCAAGATCAATTCAAGTTTCATAAGTCTACATACATAAACTTAAACACAAAAACATCCACTTGTTCATCAAATTGCTTAAGAAATGGTCAATACAAAAGGTAACCGATCATAGACAAAAGGCTACAATTGATTCTCAACAACTAATCTTACGACCATTTAGATGTTTCCAACCAATCCAATTTGATAATCAAAAGCGCTTTATTACAACCACACCTTAGTTCCTTTGTGTAATCAAGAATAATGGGTAAAACAATCATCCATAGACAAAATGATTATGACTAGTTGAATAACACGAAGTTCTTTCGACCCCAACGATTATTGTCAATTAGCCAAACTTGATTAACAAATGTCACTATGAAACTTTAACACAATTGGATCTTAGAATCAACTTGAAATTGAATTAAAACATGTTAACACAATCACTAACTAATCATATGATAATTAACATCATTTAAGCAAGTGCATAAAGAAACTAGCCACTCATAGCAAACATAAACATAAACTCAGAACTTTGAACATTAGAAAACATGATTAAAAGTCTTACAATGCTTGGAATAAGATTACAAATGGTGTAGTAATGATTCCCAAAGTATTGAGGTGGACTTCTTGGTGATTTGGCCTCCAAATGGTAAACTTCTGGATCTCCAAACTTCTCTGGACTTCTAAGGACGAATTTTGAGAGCTTAAGGCTTTGTTTGATGAGTAGAGAGATTTGTATTATAGGTTGTTGTCTCTAATGCTCACAATTAGCCTCTATTTATACTAATTCCAAGGCCTAGGGTATTAAATGCTGAACTTGGCCATCAAGGAGTGAGGAAGGGACTAGAATACACCAAGAGAAGGACCTAGAATCGTTTGGATGCAAAGGGGAAGCTTAGTGATGAAGATTTGGCAATCGCAGCCTTCTCCAACCGGATCGGTCATACGACCAACCGATCCTACCGGTCTTCAATAACACCAGCCGACCGATCCGGTTATGGGTTGCGACCGATCGGTTGGCGATGGTAAAACACTTATTTCGATCGAATTCCAACCGATCCGGTTATGTAGTGTAACCGGATCCGTTGGATCTTCCGAGATACAAAACTTGATCTTCTTTGATTCTTCAATCACCGAGGTCTTGAGATACCGATTTAGTCTTGTTGAAATGGGACTCTTCGCTAGTGAATATTTCTTCTTTTCCTCCATTTCCTCGCACTTGGTTATGAACACTAGACAAACATCTCTAGATACGATTAAGTACTAAAATCACGCAAATATAACCAAATAATGATATAAAAGTACACATAACGCTACTAAAACATGCACAACCGAAGCGCTATCAAATTCCCCACACTTAAACTTTGCTTGCCCTCAAGCAAATCTAGGAAAACATCCACGGTACAAGATCGTGATTATGAAAATGTGATGCAAATCAACCAAGTATAAATACGAGAGAGGTTTCATCAATTACGCTTTATAAAGGTGAAATATCAAGATGTTTGACAATATCCAATGATTTTCTTGCATGATTAACATTTCGTAACACCTCACGAAAAATAACGGAATATAATTCACTCAATCACTCATTTTTAGTGGAGTAACAAGATAAATCACACTCATTGCTCACCATGATTTGATTATTACCATAAGCTTGTACAAGAAACAAAACTCCACCGACGTGGCGTGAGCACCAAGTAAAAACATCTAAAGAGGGCTTTTATTCGGGTTATAATGATATGGCTAAGGGTTAAGGGTATGGATAAGGCATGGAATGTTATGAAATTGGTGTTAAAATAAAATGAAATCAAGTCTAATACCCATGTTGCTAGCTATCAAACATTCCACTAACCAAGTAAATGATTATAGCTTTGCTTTCTTCTTTTCACTTTCCACACTTTTCACTTTGCCATGACAATTATTCTTCGATCATAGCTCATTGGCTATTATTTTCTCACACATTTTTTTTTTTTTAACTCAACATAACATATGGCTCAATCAATCACATAGGATGTGGTACTCATAATCATTTGAACAATCTTCACTTTCGTGTAACTAGCAACCAACCGCTTAGACATTGATATGGGGTAGGCTAAGGTTTAAAGTGTAAAATCTTTTGTATTTTCCGGGTGAAGCAAAATGAAAGGATGGCTCGAAGGTGTAACTAGGGGTATCTAGTGCTAAAATGAGCACTACAAATGGGTCCATGTGGGTGGTTAACTAACCAATGAGGCTAGCTAATATATCATTAGATGTAAAATGGAAGGCCATTTGGGTTAAATCCTAAGGTGCCTCTTTATCACACTAATTCACTTATATCGCACAAATGCAATCTCATCGCGGTCGGTAATGATTTACAAGCACAAGTTCTAGAATAAATAAAATCACCCAAGACACTCATAGCAAAAGATCCAAGCATAAAAGATGTATGCTAATAAGAAATAGGCTCAAATCCTCACAATTTAGTGGAAAGGGTATAATATGTGTTAGCAAATGTTTATCGATCCCATAATGGATTGCAATAGTAATCGGAACACATCTCAAGTTTCAAATATTACCAATTTTACCAAAGGAATGATCCATTATTCTAATAGATAATCCTAAAAGTGTGAAAACAACTAGATCACAAGTGGCAAACAAAATTTTAAATTTAAGCATGAAAACTCTAATTTTCCTATTCACCCC
The DNA here is from genome assembly GCA_022545495.1 of Chrysanthemum lavandulifolium. Lineage (NCBI taxonomy): Eukaryota > Viridiplantae > Streptophyta > Magnoliopsida > Asterales > Asteraceae > Chrysanthemum > Chrysanthemum lavandulifolium. The sequence continues at coordinate 287,230,723 of CM040243.1, read as the reverse complement.
CCACACTTAAGTTAGACATTGTCCTCAATGAAAAACGAACTTCAAAGTATAGAAATAGGGAAAATAGAGATGAAACCAGATATGTCAACGAGTTTATCACTTAAAATTCTTTCTTCATTCCTCAGCGCCCACTAGAGAAATCATCACCGCACACAATCTTATAAACAAACAAAAGGTTTTATTAAAGGATGGCACCCCCACACTTAAGTTCAACCAAAGGTTAAAACTTTGGGAGTGACCACGAAAATCAAATCAAACACACGGGTTGCCTCCCGAGAAGCGCTTGATTTATTAACGAGTCCTCACCGACTCGAATCTTCCCGATTTATTTAGTCGCAGGGTAGCTTTGAACATTTTGTAAAGTTCGGGATGTACATGAATTCTTCACCAAGAGCTTCAATATCGTCCCTGCATTTAACTCAGCAGATGGTTTCCATGGAACAGTTTGTGGGATTCTTCCCGAAATGGTGCTACAAAGGTGATAGTTTCAATTCATTCTCATGGTGTCTCCAGACACCGTCAGAATCGAAACTTCTTTCATTTGCTCCTTGTCGTAATATAATTTGATTCGTGTCCATTAACAATGAAACTTCCACCTTGTTTGTCATAGAGTTCGACATACCCGATGGATATCCATGTTTAACGACATATGGTCCAAACCATTTTGGTTGTAACTTAGAGCTTTGAATTTAAATTTCATGTTAAAAGCGTAACTTTATCTCCCGCTTTGAATTCTTTTCAATTCGTAGCTTTTATCATGATAAGCTTTTGTTCGGCTTTATACGCTTTGGAGTTTTCATAAGCTTGAGTCTTAATTCATCGAGTTCGTGCAATTGCGTAAATCTTTTCTCTCCACTATTTTGAGATCGGTGTTACAATGTCCGAGCGCCCAATAAGCACGATGTTCAACTTCGAACGGCAAATGACAAGTCTTCCCATACAAGAGTCTCGTAAGGAGTTGTGCCAATTGGTGTTTTATAAGCCGCATTTAAATGCCCACGAGCATCGCCAAGTTTTCTTGCCCATAATGAAGGATTGTCTTTACCGCTTTTTCCAAGATTCTTTTGAGAGCTCGCTGGTATTTTCGACTTGACCACCGGTTTGTGGATGATAAGCAATGCAAATCGATGATGAACTCCATATCTTTTCATGGTTTTCCATTTGTTGATTGCGAAATGAGTTCCTCGATCGCTTATGAGTGCTTTGGGAATTCCATAACGAGCTAAAAGCTTTTTGAGAAAATTAACGACGACACGAGCATCGTTTGTTGGTAAAGCTTCACCGCCCATTTGGACACGTAATCTATAGTAACGAGAATGTATTCGAATTTGTGGGATTTAGGGAAGGGTCCCATGAAATCTATTCCCAAATGTCGAATATTTCACACACTTGAATGCTTGTTAATGGCATTTCATCTCTCCGAGAGATTGGTTGTTCTTTGACAAGCCACAATTTTGAACAAGTGTGTGTGCTTCTTTGAATATTGTTGGCCAATAGAATCCAAAGATCAAAAACTTTCTTAGTGTGGTGGAAGGACCATAATGTCCCCAGTTGGGCCATGATGACATTCGTCAAGAATTTTTCGGTTTCGAACCAAAATACATCTTCGGATCATCCCATCGGACACATTTTGAAAAGATATGGTTCTTCCCAAAAGTAGTATTTGAGTTCAAAAGAATTTGCTTCTTTGAGCATGAGTTAGACCTTTTCGAGAATTCCTCCGCGAGGTAATTCGCAAAGTCGCAAACCAAGGATCGCCGGCTTCATCGATGGTCATGAGAGTTTCATCGGAAAATAATCATCGATTTCTTCTTCTTTAATTCCTCAAGATTGGGATTTTCGAGGCGAGATAAGTGATCGCAAAGAAGATTCTCCGCTCCTTTCTTATCTTTGATTTCGATGTCAAATTCTTGAAGTAGTAAAATCCATCGAATAAGACGAGGTTTAGCATCTTGCTTGGTAAATGATATTTGAGTACCGAATGATCGGTAAAACGATCGCTTTTGAGAGCACAAGATATGATCCGAATTTGTCGAATGCAAAACGACGCCAAGAATTTTTTTCGGTGACGGTATAATTTTGTCGGGCACTATTCAAAGGTCTTGCTAGCAAAATATATAGGCCGAAAATGTTTTCCTTCGCTGACCTAGGACGGCTCCAACAAGAAAATCGCCAGGTCGCACATAAGTTCAAGGGTAGTGACCAATTAGGTGAGACCATGATCGAGCACTAGTAAGTTGAGATTTCAAGAGTTTCAAAGCTTTTATGCAATCAAGATTGAAGTCAAAGATAGATTCTTTCTCAAGAAGTTTCGTCATTGGACGAGATATTTTGGAAAAATCTTTGATGAATCGGCAGTAAAACCAAAGATGTCCTAAAAACTTCTAACGGCTTTGACGTTAGTTGGTGGTGGAAGTTTTGAGATTACATCGACCTTTGCTTTGTCTACTTCCATTCCAAGACTGGAGATTTTGTGCCAAGCACAATTCCTTCTGTTACCATAAAGTGGCATTTCTCCATTGAGAACAAGATGTGCAACTTCGCATCTTTCGAGCATTTTATCGAGATTAGAAAGACAAGCTTCAAATGAATCTCCAAAGATCGAAAAATCATCCATGAAAACTTCCATGGAGGTTTCTAGCATGTCTTGAATATGGCGATCATACACCTCTCGAAAAGTCGCGGTGCATTGCAAAGACCAAAAGGCATACGCCGATATGCATAGGTTCCAAAAGGACAAGTAAAGGTGGTCTTTTCTTGATCGTTAGGATCGATGGGAATTTGAAATATCCCGAAAATCCGTCGAGGAAACAAAAGAATTTATTTCCGCTAGTCTTTCAAGCATTTGATCCATGAATGGGAGCGGAAAGTGATCCTTTTCGGTGGCTTTGTTTAACTTACGATAGTCAATACAAACGCGCCAACCAAAGGATAGTTCTAGTTGGAACTAGTTCATTTCGCTCATTAGTTACAACCGTCATTCCTCCTTTCTTGGGAACACAAAGGTATGTGACTTATCCAAGGGCTATCCTCAATTGGGTAAATGATTCCAAGATCAAGAAGTTTTATGATTTCCTTTTAACAACTTCTTTCATGTTGGGATTGAGTCGACGTTGACGTTCTACCACAGTGTTTAATCCTTCTTCAAAATTGATTTTGTGTTTGCAAAAATTAGGGCTAATTCCTGGGATATCAGATGTTTTCCAAGCAAAAGCTTGTTTGTGATTTTTGAGGACAGAAACTAAACTTTCTTTCTCATTATCCTCGAGCAACGAAGATATGACTACTGGAAGAAGAGAGTTTTCTTCCAAATAAGCATATTCAAGATGATCTGGGAGAGGTTTGAGTTCGAGATCGGTGGGTGGTTCTTCGATAGAGGATTTAATTCGCATCTTGTCATTGAAAGTTATTTCTTCGAAATTTTCTTCCTCTTCCTCTGTTTCTTCTTCTTCTGAGTTCTCTCCTTCGAATTCTACTTTCATGAAATCATCAAATTCTTTATCAAAATTTGTTTCATTGATTTTTTCCGAAGTAGTCATGAATGGATCGGATTCGCTCAAGAATGCATCTAACTCCTCATCGCTGACTTCATCAATAACATCGACGTTAAAACAAGTGTCATCACTGGAATGTGGGTAGCGCATTGCTTTATCGATAAGAAAAGTGATTCGATCTTCCCAACCCAAGGTTGAGTTCTTTTCCTTTCACTTTGATAATTGCATCGGCGGTATTTAGGAAAGGTCTTCCTAGAATGAGTGGGACTTTACTATCTTCTTCCATTTCCAAGATTACAAAGTCCACGGGAAAATGAATTTACCGACTTGAACAAGCATATTCTCGTGATTCCCACAGATATTGATAGGAATGATTTGCCAATCGGATACTCATTTTGTTGGTTTCAGTTGTTGTTGCACAACTTGGAATAGAGTGAATAAGGCATCAAATTGATACTTGCGCCAAGATCGCCAAAGCATTGCATTTAACATTATTCCCGAAAGTACATGGAATAAGAAAGCTCCTGTGATCTCCGAGCTTTGGTGGGATTTTGTTTTGAACTATAGTCGAGCATTCTTCGTTAAGAAAAGTCACGATATTTGCTCAAGCTTGCTTTTGTTATTAAGAAGTTCTTTCAAAATTTCCGTAATTGGGCATTCCGCTATAACATCAACGAGAGGAACATTGAGTCTAACCTCTTTGATTATTTCGATAAACTCTTATAACGCTCTTCCATCTTCTCCTTCTTTAGGCGTTGAGGATAAGGAATTTTGGTGTATACGCCTTGACGCTTGGAATGTTTTTCTTTTGGTGGTTTGAGTTGTGTTTGGTTCTTCGCTTTCATCCTCACTATCAATGGTGACAGGAGCATTAGGATTAGGTGGTGGATCATTACGAGACCACTTCTTGTGAAAACAAAGATTGATATGTTCATTTCTTGTTTGGGGTGGACGATACGCCTTATCATTTGATGGTTTTGGATTGGATTGAGTGTTACTTGGCAATGAACCGATGGTCTAGAGGAATGTTGGTCGAAGTCTCGCTAAGCTTGTTTTCAAGATCTTGGATAGATGCTTGATGATTTTTCCGTCCTTGCTCAACTTTGGCTTTGAGATTGAAAAATTGATTTTGATAAAATCATTTGCGGATTTTTGACCACCACGAATTCTCTCATGGTTTTTCGAATTCGGTTTCTTCCGCCTTTTGTCGGGATTTTGGGGTGGTGGATCGTCGCTCGTGGTTGAGAATCACGGTTGTCATCCCTTGGTCGGCGATCTTGCCAATTTCGAATTTCGACCGTAATAATTACTACGATATCCTCCTCCACGGTATCCTCCTTGAGCATAACTTGCTTCTCCTTCCTTGGTCCACCCATAGGTTTATCGTCGCACTCGGACGATGGATGATTTCTCCACAATTGTTGCATCCGTCTCGCATTTCTTTCATTTCATCTTTGATATCTTTGTATTGCGAGTCGATTTTTGAGGTTAACGCTTCCATCTTCTCCATGAGTTTTGAGGTATCGGTGTTTTCGACAAAAGCAACGGTTTTTCGGAGAGGTTTGGTTTTGGAATCTTTGGACCAATCAAGTTTGAGAAGTACTCGATCTTCGAGCAATTGATGTGCATCGTTGGGAGTCTTATAGAGAAAATTCCTCCAAAGATCAAGGATGCCTTGAGAGATTTCATCTAGTCCATGGTAAAAGATTTGGATAATGGTTCCTTTTGATAGCCCATGTCCATGACAACTACGGTTAAATCTTTCATTCGCCAAGCTTCGACAAGTGATTCGCTTGGGTTTTGGTTGAAAGCACGAATTTCTCCCATTAATCGATCAAACATGGCGGTGGAAAGAATCGCTCACAAAAGCTTGCCTCATCTCCTCCCAAGTATTGATGATTCTCGGGTTAATTCATTGTACCATACTTTAGCATCTCCGCGAGTGATGATGGGAAAAGTTTGAGTTTGATGGCATTGACATCGGTGTCGCCATAACGAAACATGCCGCAAATTTCGATGAATTCGCAATGTGCTTATGCGGATCGGCCCGCACGCCATCGAATTGTCGGTCTTTGATCATAGAAAGGTGATGTCCCTTCACGGTGAAGTTGTCACCAAGATTAATAGCAACAATAGCACTTTCGGTGTTGGTGCTACGGCTCGTTGGTTCCCACATGGGTTGATCATCCGCCATGGGAAAAGGTAAATTGGTGAAAGGGTTGAAAACAACTTTGGCTTCAATGAGGTTATCAAATGGTGGGTTTGGTACTCTTGGTACACGATTTTCCAATGGTATGAAACGTGTTCTCCTTCTTCTTCGAATCAAACGCTCGGGGTTGGTAAGAGGTGTAATTGGTTCTATTCCGCCGCTCGAGTGTTCATACAATGTCCTAGAGAATCCAGCAATATCTAAACACACGGACAAACAACGAAAATAGTTTTATGGACAGAGTAGGTAACCGGATCGGTTGGGATGCGACCGATCGGTTAGACTAATTGATTGATGGACAAACACGAACCGATTCGGTTGAGGGCAACCGGATCCGTTAAGGTTTCGAGATTTTTTTTTTTTTTCGAATTGACTTTGGGAAATTCAAAACTTGTTGAAACACAATCAAATCCCCGCAATGGCGCCTAAAACTTGATGTGCCCGGTTGGTGCAAGTTTTAAATTTATAAAGGTGAATTACCAATATTACTAATAACACATACGAGCAAGTATACTCGTCCGTTATAGCAAGATTATGAAGGTAAGTCGGGATCGCTCATAGGATTTGAGTGAATCTAAACACAAGTTTGAATTAACGAGTCTATCCAAAACATATAATAAAGCAAATAGATATAATGAAATTGGATGATTAAAACTACACTTGCTTAAACTAGTTTCATATCATAGATTAATGTGATTGTGTTAACCTCTTAACATGTTGGTTATGATAATTAGTTGGTGTACTAATCTATTGTTCTTACAAGTTAAACCTTCACAAGATTTTAGTTTATAAAACAAGCATTAAGTTTAACCAATCAATTCAAGATCAATTCAAGTTTCATAAGTCTACATACATAAACTTAAACACAAAACATCCACTTGTTCATCAAATTGCTTAAGAAATGGTCAATACAAAAGGTAACCGATCATAGACAAAAGGCTACAATTGATTCTCAACAACTAATCTTACGACCATTTAGATGTTTCCAACCAATCCAATTTGATAATCAAAAGCGTTTCTATTACAACCACACCTTAGTTCCTTTGTGTAATCAAGAATAATGGGTAAAACAATCATCCATAGACAAAATGATTATGACTAGTTGAATAACACGAAGTTCTTTCGACCCCAACGATTATTGACAATTAGCCAAACTTGATTAACAAATGTCACTATGAAACTTTAACACAATTGGATCTTAGAATCAACTTGAAATTGAATTAAAACATGTTAACACAATCACTAACTAATCATATGATAATGAACATCATTTAAGCAAGTGCATAAAGAAACTAGCCACTCATAGCAAACATAAACATAAACTCGGAACTTTGAATATTAGAAAACATGATTGAAAGTATTACAATGCTTGGAATAAGATTACAAATGGTGTAGTAATGATTCCCAAAGTATTGAGGTGGACTTCTTGGTGATTTGGCCTCCAAATGGTAAACTTCTGGATCTCCAAACTTCTCTGGACTTCTAAGGACGAATTTTGAGAGCTTAAAGCTTTGTTTGATGAGTAGAGAGATTTGTATTATAGGTTGTTGTCTCTAATGCTCACAATTAGCCTCTATTTATACTAATTCCAAGGCCTAGGGTATTAAATGCTGAACTTGGCCATCAAGGAGTGAGGAAGGGACTAGAATACACCAAGAGAAGGACCTAGAATCGTTTGGATGCAAAGGGAAGCTTAGTGATGAAGATTTGGCAACCGCAGCCTTCTCCAACCGGATCGGTCATACGACCAACCGATCCGGCCGGTCTTCAATAACACTAGCCGACCGATCCGGTTGCGGGTTGCGACCGATCGGTTGGCGATGGTAAAACACTTATTCTCGACGAATTCCAACCGATCCGGTTATGGTGTAACCGGATCCGGTTGGATCTTCCGAGATACAAAACTTGATCTTCTTTGATTCTTCATTGAGGTCTTGAGATCCGATGAAATGGGACTCTTCGAGGTCTTGAGATACCGATTTAGTCTTGTTGAAATGGGAATCTTCGCTAGTGAATCATTTGAGAATATTTCTTCTATTTCCTCCATTTCCTCGCACTTGGTTATAAACACTAGACAAACATCTCTAGATACGATTAAGTACTAGTTTTTCAATCACGCAAATATAACCAAATAATGTTCCAAAAATATAAAAGTACACATAACGCTACTAAAACATGCACAATTTGTTCTAGGAAACCGAGAAATATCTAAAGATTTATCACAAGATGATATTTTGAAGAAGTTACTGGCGTAACTCGCCTCTCACATTACGTCGTAACTATTGCGTGACTCGAAAGCCAACTTATCATTAGGTTACGCAGTAACTCTTCCCAAAGGTTACGATAACTACATTAGGTCAAATGAGGTTCCACGTCACCGATACTTACGCCGTAACTATCGCATCTATTACGGCGTAACCGAGCTTATTGAAGACTACGGCGTAACCATTCTTTAGGTTACGCCGTAACCAGCAGATCTAGTGCATTATTCAAGAAATAGAAGGTTACTGGCAGAACTCCTATATTGGTTACGCCAGAACCCGATCTGGCCTATAAATACCCCACAATTCCAGATTTCTATTCATTCCATTCCTCACACAACACTGAGAACGTGGGAAAAAGCTCAAAGGTGTCTAGAGAGCATACTGAGTGTCTCAAGGGAGAAATCACTCCCCTACGATAAGCATTAGCGTTTATATTTCTTTACTTTCAATTCATGTATTTCGTACCTTTGAATATTGAATTGGTTTGCATGATTAATATGAGCTGCCAAGCACCTTTTGGTGCTAGCCTAGTTATGATTCCTTAATTGTTTTGTTTGCGTTTACTTTACTCCGTACAATTATTTCTAAGTGTATGCATGCATAGTTTGTTGGTAGCCACCCTTGGTTGGTAGTTTTGAATGGCGATAGAGGCCAATTGCCTAGGAGATATGACCAACTCGACCTAGGTGAGCGGATCGAGACGGAAGGGTAAGATATGACCAACCGACGACCCTTTCTACTTGTGCGATTTGACCAACCGATCACCTATCGTTTGGATGAACTTAAGAATTAGGGGTGAGTGTCTAAGTTCCTAACAGTACGGGCACTCACTATTATAAATCTAGCATGTAGCGGTACCTAATGACTCGGCAGGGGACCAGAACAACAAGACTTATGATGGTGCGCTGACTTCTCTGTGGTGGCATCTTTCTTTGATAGGTTGAGGCGAATTGACCAAATGTTGTCCTCTCGACTTTGACCCCACCAAGTAATTGGAAGTAAGTAGACGAGACATAACTAGCTAGGAGGATTAATTAGGTTAGCACCACTCTCCTCTATTGATTTCCTTTATCCTTTATTTGCTTTATTCTGTTTTATTAGTTTAATTAATTAAATCCCTATCGAAACCTTTATTAATCTGTGACACTAGACTTAGTAATAATCCATCACACATAGCTCTTGGGACGACCTCGGCTTTACCGATTACTACACTACACACGACCGGGTACACTGCCCATTAGTGCACTAGGGTAGACCATATGTATAACGAGACACTATAAATATTAAGACCTGGTCAGTAAAACCTGCATCAGATGTGCTCTTAAAATTGATATTGCCAAAGCTTATGATAATGTTAATTGGGGATTTCTAAAGCAAATTCTGGTTCATTTTGGATTTCATGAGAAGATGATTAATTGGATTATGACTTGTGTTACTAGTGCAACTTTTTCAATATGTATCAATGGAGGTAGATATGGTTATTTTAGTAGTGGAAAGGGGCTTAGACAAGGAGAGCCCATGTCTCCATATCTTTTTACATTGGTCATGGAAGTTCTTTCTCTAGTTATGCAGAGAAGAGTTTATCAGAGTTTTCATTTTAAATATCACTGGGGATGCAAGGATTTGAAATTAACACAGTTGTGTTTTGCTGATGATTTACTGATGTTGTGTAACGGAGATTCCAAGTCTGTGAAATGTTTAAAGATGGTTTGTGGGAGTTCAGTGAATGCTCAGGTTTGATCCCCAATATGAGTAAGAGTACTATATTCTTTGGATGTGTAAAGGCTGCTGAAAGACAAAAGATTTTGGAAATTTTGCCTTTTGCAGTTGGTGAATTACATATGAAGTATCTAGGAGTACCTTTGATAACTAAGAACATTGGTATAACTGAATGTAATCAGTTGGTGGAGAAGGTGAAAGCAAGAGTTAATGATTGGAAAAATAAAGCTCTTTCCTATGCAGGTAGATTGCAGCTCATTGCAGCAGTCCTTGCATCTATGCACATATATTGGGCTTCAGTCTTCCTAATTCCAAAGACCACAGTAAAGGAAATTGATAAAGTGTTGAAAGGTTTCTTATGGAGTCAAGGTACTTTGAAGAAAGGAGCTGAAAAGGTTGATTGGAAGGTGATTTGTTCTCCTAAAAGTCAAGGAGGATTGGGTCTGAAAAAGCTTGGACCCTGGAATGAAGCCTTGTTATGTAAACATTTGTGGAACATTATTAATCAAAAAGATAGCTTATGGGTTAAATGGGTAAATGTAGTTAAGCTAAAAGGGAAGAATATATGGGAGATCAATGTGGATGATTCAGATAGTGGAACCTGGAAGGCTATCATGGAACTACGAGATAAGATCAGGAAGTATGTTTGGTATGAAATTGGTGATGGGAAGAAAATTAATGTTTGGCATGATAGATGGCATGTTAGTGGCCCTTTGGATGAGTTTATTTCTTTTAAGAAAAGATATTTTTGAAAACTCTCAGACCTTGACAGATCTTTAGCACTCGTGGATCGTTAGTGTTGCCTATGTAATCATAAGCAAACTAATAGACAGGCCTCTAACACTTGTATTCTATAGCGGAAAGTAAATACAAGATGTTATAACTAAGAACACTTAGATCCTCTATGGATCTTTATTAATCGAAACTCTATGTTTCGGATGAGTTATCTATTACAATCTATGAGGTTCCTTTTATAGACAAGGAACCCTAATACTATTACAACCCAATCGTCTAAAACATGCAAGCATGCATTTAATGACTAATACATTAAACTATATTGAGCGGCTCAATTATACCCATGCAACCTTAGGCAAGACAAGAATATGGAGAGTTAGCATTTAATTCATATAGCGCATGCCGATCCTAGTCGACTTTCACCCTTTAGCAAGAACACGGCAACGCTTGTACTCTTCAAGAGAATCACTTCTCAAATAGATTCTCGCTTCTACTTCAGCAGAATCCATCAGTAAAGAATGATGTGAGAATCCTACTTCACATAATTCCCAACAATCCTCCCCTAAACCGAATTTGACTTGGTTAAGTTCTAGTTTCGACCTTGAAAGATCTTTGAGACTTCGCACTAGAGGATTGTTTTCACATATCGATGGCAAAGGACCACTAATAATCTCATCTCTATGATGATCAACTTTGAAACTCCGTGTCTTTGCAAAGAACAAATGACATAATGTACATCAATACTTATTAGTTGCATACTATTCTCATCACTTCGGTGTGTGAACTCCCGAGAGAGGTGAATCATTGAAAATAATGGATTTGATGTCTCTTTACCAATAGCCACTACTACTAGAGTAGCCAAATGTTTAAGTTCGAAAACTATGGTACATCGATAACCATCGATTTATAGCAAACCAAACCATATAAACAGATTTGATGTGTCTTTACCGTAGCCGCTTGCTCGGGACTAGTCAATTCTTAGAATTGGTGAATTGATAACCAAATATGGAGATAGTTGCCTTTACCACAAGCCATATACTTGTGGGCTAGTCAATTCTTGGATTCCAACAAGGAATAGACCATGGTGAATTGATGACCATACAATACTCAAAGAATTAAGCATGGGTGGTTGCAGAGACCCTATGATTTTGAGCAAATCATTACGCCTATCAATGATTTGACATGTCTTTACCAAAGCTGCACTTTGGACTAGCTAACTCTTTGATATACACAAGGTATATCCGTGAGTTAAAACCATCAAAAGTGCAACAAAAGCGCAAAAGAAAGCTAGCTTTTTTTTTTTTTTTTTTTTTTTTTTTAACTAAGAATAACAAACAAACAAACAAAGAAAAATTCTCCCCGAGGCATATGCCTCCCCGAGGCCTATGCCTCCCTTAAACTAGGCGCTTAAGGGTTAAGCATTCCTATATTGACCACAAGGTGTTGAAACCTTGGTCCATCAAAAGCTTTTGTTATGAGACCGCCACATTATCATCAAGATGAATTTTCGCCACATTTATCAAATGTTTTCATATGCATCTCTTATAAAGTGGTGCCCGATTTCAATATGTTTGGTTCTCTTTGTGAAAACTCGGATGTTTGGTTATACCCATAGTCCGTAAATTGGTTTTGAATCCAGCACCGTCTACGCAAGTTTGGCAAAGAACATACTCGCTTCAAGAGTAGAGGTAGCAACAATGGTTTGTTTCTTGCACCGCCAATAAATCGCCTCTTTCCAAGGAATTGATGACCTCCAGGTTGTGGATCTCCTATCCGATTTGCACCAAAGATAATCACCGCCACTATATGCTTCCAACTTAAAAGGAGACTTTTGGGTACCAAAGGCCCAAGTGTGGTTGGCCTTTGAGGTACTTAAAGATCTTCTTGATCGCATTGAGATGGGAAGTAAGTGGAGTGACTTGATGTCGAGAGCACACACTTACAAAGAAAGGTAATATCAGCCTGAAGTCGTTAGATACATTAATGAACCAATCATAGATCCGTATAAGTGAACATTCACATGTAGATCTCGATCATTGTTGGCTTTTGTTTTGGAGCTTCATAAGGTGTTGTGGCGATCCGACACCTTCCATGCCGAATTTCTTCAACATGTCCTCACATATTTATCCCGACCGATAAATATCCCATCCTGCTTCACGAACTTGAGACCTAAAAGAAAGTAAGCTCTCCCATAGCACTCATATGAAATTCTCCTTCATCGATCCTCGAATTCCCTACACCAAGCTTCTTTAGTGGATCCGAAAATGATGTCATCCACATACACTTGCACAAGTATGATGTCTGCTGAGTTCTTCTTCGAAAAAGAGTCTTATCAATGGCACCTCTTCTCGTAGCCATGCTTCAGTAAATGATGAAAGCTTAGCACACCATGCCCTTGGTGCTCGATGAAGTCCATAGAGAGCTTTAACGACTCAGACATGATTAGGATGATCCGGGTCTTCAAATCCTTTTGGTTGTGTGACATAAACTTCCTCTTCAATCTCACCATACGTAAAAGCACCTTTAACATCCATCGATATAGCATGAAGCCCATGTATGATGCATATGCCAAGAAAATTCGAATGGCCTCTACTCTTACAACAGTGCAAACACTTCATCATAATCAATCCCTTCTTCTTGCTCGTAACCTTGAGCGACTAATCTTGCTTTGTTTTTAATAACCACACCCTTGCATCTCTTTTGTTCTTCGTAATCCATTTAGTTCCAATGGCATATTTGCCATCCGTAATGGTACCAATATCCAAACTTGTTGGTTCTCAAACCGTTGCATTTCGCCTTGCATTGCCTCAATCCAACTTGAGTCTTCAAGAGCTTGAGTGACACCGGTTGGCTCTACTTGAGAAAGAAAACACGCAAATGCATAATGCTTGAAGTATGTGTGATTGTCTCTTTGTCGATTAGAGACATAAGAGAGAAAAGCAACTCGTCCAAATTTAGGACTAGAGATTGCCCTTCGAGTTCTATCAGAGCTAGAATGTCACCAATAATATTGGATTGAGGGTGAGTGATGTTGATTCTTTGGTAGCGATGGGGTTGACATCAATGGTAGGTTCAAGATTAGACACAGTTGGTACAAAAGTTGTGTCATAGGAAGGTGTGGTGAAATGCGGATCTGGTTGATGATTTCCAAGATCCAAGGACTTGGAAAGCGAGTATACGGGTCACCAAAGTCCGTGGACACCTAGTAGGAATAGGAGTAATGCATTTAGCCAGCAGATTTGGTGACGATGGGAGAGATCGCATCAATGTCGCAGAAATGTGGTTGCCAACGACAGCCTCATTTGCAAACTCCCCATCCACCTTCTCGCCTCAAGCTTAGCCGCAAACTCTTGAGTATGAAGCCTAGCAAGGTCCTCAAAGATAGTGTGATTCATCTTCACTCTCGGTGAATTATCTCTTGAAGAGTTGCTCTGCAACAATGTTAGGGAGAAAGAAGGCACAAGGATGGGTTGTTCATCATCTTCAAATTCACTTCCGTAGTCGACATCCAAGGTACTGCATTGTTAGTGGGAGTTTCTTGAGAGCTCGCACTTTGGTTAGCCACATGTCTAGTATAACCCGGATAGTCAGGTTAGGTAGTCAAGATCAAAAGACCACACATGACCCTCGTCCTGAACATTGGGCTTATCTTCTAGGTATCCGAGGTTCAAAGTCTCCTCTATCTTCTGGCGAGATAAGTTGTACACTCTGTAAGCCTTGCTATTAGCCGAATAACCCACAATATAACCATCATCACCTTTTCATCAAACTTCCCCAAAGGATCACTTGTGTTCGAATGGTCACTTGACAACCAAAAGGTTTGAGGTATTGAATGACCGAACCTTCCCAAAGAGAAGTTCATATGGTGTTTTGAGGTGAGGTCTAGTTATGGAGACTCATAGCACATAGCAAGTCGTGCAACAGACTTGATCCGAATATAGTGGGTAATTTAGAGTCCGCAAGCATTGATCTCGCACCTCTATCAAGGTCCTATTCTTTCTTTCACCACCCCATTTTGTTGCGGGGTTCTTGGATTGCTATAGTCCTCTTAATCCCTTTAGACCCACTGAGTTCTATTATAATGGCATTCTTGAACTCGTCCCATTATCACATGAATTCCTTAACCTTCTTGTTCAACTGATTTTCAACGAGGTGATGAAGTCTTTCAAGACTTGAGTTGTTTCATCTTTAGTCCTTAGAAAGAACACCCAAGAAAATGCTATATCCATCGCTGATGACCAAACAATAGAACTTGTGATCAATGCTTCTGACTTGAGTTGGACCAAATAGATCCATATGTAACAGCTGAAGAGGCTCAGAGATGATGCTCACTGCAGTGAAAGCTTTGTAGGATGCTCTGTGTTGCTTCCCTTTGTTGCATGCAACACAATTATGATCATTGGAGAACACTTTGGTGGGAAGACCTTCGACAAGACCTCTTTTGGAGAGAGTGTTTATAGTTTTGAAATTCACATGAGCCATTCTCCTATGCCATTTATTGGACTCATCCAATGATGCTTTAGCCAAGAACAAGTGAGGTCACCTTCGGTGAACTTCATTGAGGTTGAATGTGTATAGATTGTGAGTTCGAGGACTCTCAGAATTGAGGTATCTTCGAAGCTTGAACTCTTTAGAAAGCACAAGACATTCATTTTCGAGAAGAGTACCTTGTTCTTGGTGTCACAAATTTGAGAAACTGAGAACAAGTTGAAGTTCTGAAGCTCCCTAACATAGTACACATTCTCAAAGTTCAGAAGAGGTGTTTTGATGGTTCCTTTCCCAGTATTTCTACCGTCACTTCCACCAAAGGTCACATTCCCTCCTTCTTCAATAGGAACAAAATTGTGCATCATATCTCTATTACCAGACATACTTCTTGAAAAACCACTATCAACAATACCAATATCTTTATGCTTAAGGGGATGATCCTACAGAAACAAACATATATACAAAAGAATGTCAAGATATCAGGAGGCTCAAGTCATTACGACTTGAACCTCGCCTTGTGGATCATTAGATTTAGGTTTATCAAAAGAGTAAGATCCACCATTGTTCTTGGGTTTCCATTGATATTTAGGTCTTTATTATTCCAAGAACAACTCACGAGGACTTGATAAAGAAGTGCCCCAACATCCTTTCCCATTTTTCATAAAGTCAACGATGCAGCTAATAACCATGTTTAAAGTATGGGCTAATAGGTTGCACATAAGGTTTATCACCGATCTCCTCCAAGGAGAGTCGGTTCTAGCTTCATGGGACATAAGGTGGAATATTGTTAACATTGGTCCACATCGGTCTTGGTTTCACCGATTAGCACAAACACCCAATCTTTGCTCATAAAATCACAATCCTTAATAAGATGAAATTTACTTCCACACACAAAACATGTCTTCCTTTGGAAGATGTATTCAACAAAGAAGATGTTCGATTACATGTAGAAGTACTTAAACAAGAAATATTAAAGGAATTGTTTTAAGAGACAAATTATGCAAAGATTGAAAGACAAGTCTCGTGGGAAACAGCTTGAAGTGGATTCCTCAAGACTATCCTAGAAGGCTTGTAGATAGACTTGGGTGCGAGCTTGTGTGTAGGCTCAAAGTAGGGCTTGGGAAGGTCGACTTATCACTTGAATCACAGCTAGCGAAGACCCTTGATCCGATGAATTGTCACCGCCGAGAAAGAGACAAAGTCATAAGATGAAGCATCTCGAGTCAGTAAGTCATTTGACTTTTCGCCATACAAATGGTGTGATCCATCAAAGTCAATAGTGATAGATAGGTCAAGAGGCATGAATTCACCTCTAATAGGTCCAGGGATGCATGTAAATCACCTTCCTTTATAAAGTGTGCTAATCCTGCAGTGTAGATTTACGCCCATCTTGCCTAGCTTCCAATCCTACATACTGAAAACCTAAGCCTATTCCCGAGTTCACAGATTGACTATTATAGAGTTCTCTAGCTAGATTGTCACAAGATATCAACCATTGTTTATGTCTAGCTATTTCCTCCGCAAGTTTCTCTTTAAGCTCTAGATTCTCGATAATAGTATCGCCTTTTTTCTTTTCGGTCGTTTAATGTTAATATTAGCAATATCTAGATCAAATTGTAGCACCTTAATCTTTCTTCATAAGCTATCCGATTCTTCCGAAACCAAACCTTTGTCTTTCTAATGTTTTAACGAGAGTTTATAAGCTTCATTATCAACATAGCATTCATTGTATCTAGGTTTCATAGTATCATAAGCTTCTTTCAGTTCATTGTATCTTTCACTACAACCAAATATACTGCTTGTGTACCGAGAAAGTCCCATGAAGGCAAACCGATCATGCCTATCTTCCAAGTGCATCTAGCCAAGAATCCAAGCTTCTCTCATGATCCAGCCTTCCTCATTCACAGTTCATGTGCGCCAGTTGACCTGTTCATCCATGGTGACTAGAGTCAAGTGCTAGCTCCTTCCGATTCTCACGATAGGAATTGTAGCTAGTACTCTCCACTCTTCCTGCCTTTACATTCCTCGAAATGACCCATTTGGTGACAAGAGAAACACTTGACCTATCTCCCGTCAAAACGAAATGGATCCTTTCCTTGAATCCAAACTTCCTTCCCGCCTTCTCCTCAAACCTCTTGATGTCCATGAAAGCATGGCCACCGCCATTTCGACTTCATCTCCTCCATCTCATGTGGGTCCACTTGGTCAAAGTCTTCATATACGGATGTCACGAGTATCATAATCGCAACAAATGAGTGAAGAACATCCTCTAATATACTTCCACCTTAGCTTGAGGATGTGATGGAGTGGGACGATAGGATGATGATGGTAAGTAAGATGGACTTGAAGCATGCATCATCATATTCGAGTTGGATGTCCCAACAAAGGTCGAATGACCGTAAGATGGTGCGGAAGGAGATCGACATCGTGTTCCGAGATCCGAGTTTATTGTATAGCTCATCAAAGGTGAGCATGTCCACCCACCTTTAGCTTTAAGTGCTATCTCGACATGTAACCATGATGGAGGCAAAGATCTTAGGAACTTAGAGTTGCAATCATCATTGTCAAGCTTTGCATTCGGTGATTCACCGACTCGTAATCTTGTGAAACCTGTCATATCCCTTGTGGATACCTTCTTCTTCGTAGATATTGAACTCTTGGAAGTGTTGTCTCAAAGATAGACTTCCTCATCCTCCTAGACTCTTCATTCCCACCAAACCTTACTTTGAGCCATCCGGATGTCCTTTGCATCAACCATGTGGTGAAAATCACCCAAGTGATCTTCGTGAATAGATTGAAGAAGGATGGTTCTTACTTGTGCTCTCTTTGTATCGCAAGAATCTCTTCAAAGCTTTGGGAGGAGCAATGGTAAACTTACCATCTAGATCCGGGATGGTCTTCTTTAGACATTACCATTCTTCACAATCTCCCATGATTCCAATCAATATTGGAGATCCGCCTCGCATCTTCATGGTCCATGATCATACTCTTCCTTCTTTAGGTAAGGAAACTTACCATTCTTGTTGGAGAGACTAAGTTGTTGCATGTGTGGTGTTGTTTTTGGTGTTGTTGGTGACTTCGATTCATCATCGCCGAGCATGGTGAAAAGGTTTTTGGTTGTATGTGGGGGTGAGGTAAATAAGGTTCTCAGTATCGTAGAGACTCTCCCGAGGCTCTGATACCACTTGTTGAAAACTCTCAGACCTTGACAGATCTTTAGCACTCGTGGATCGTTAGTGTTGCCTATGTAATCATAAGCAAACTAATAGACAGTCTCTAACACTTGTATTCTATAGCGGAAAGTAAATACAAGATGTTATAACTAAGAACACTTAGATCCTCTATGGATCTTTTTATTAACTGAAACTCTATGTTTCAGATGAGTTATCTATTACAGTCTATGAGGTTCCTTTTATAGACAAGGAACCCTAATACTATTACAACCCAATCGTCTAAAACATGCAAGCATGCATTTAATGACTAATACATTAAACTATATTGAGCAGTTCAATTATACCCATGCAACCTTGGGCAAGACAAGAATATGGAGAGTTAGCATTTAATTCATATAGCGATGTCGATCCTAGTCGACTTTCACCCTTCAAAGATAACACGACAACGCTTGTACTCTTCAAGAGAATCACTTCTTCAGCAGACCGCTTCTACTTCAGCAGAATCCATCAAGAAAGATGATGTGTGTAAATCCTACTTCACATAATTCCCAACAGATATGAAGCAAGATTCAAAGAACAAATGACTATAGAGGAAGCTGTAATTAATAATGATTAGGTTTGGCCTGAGAGATGGAAACAGAAATACAGCAGACTTAGTAGCATAGAGGTCCCTAACTTGTCTAATGGTAAAGAAGATTATGTTGTATGGATGGGTGTAAATGGTAAAAAAGGGAAATTTTCTTTAAGGAGTTTTTGGGAGATTTTTAATGAAGGCAGTGGATAAGTGAATTGGTATAAGGTTGTTTGGTTTTCCCAATGTAATCCCAGGCATGCTTTTATCTTGTGGCTTTCTATTCATGGAAGACTAGCTACTCAAGATAGGATTATGAGCTGGAACAATCAAACTAATCTCATGTGTCCTTTATGTTCAACTGTAAATGATTCTCACAGTCATCTATTTTTCAACTGTCCATTCTCTAAAGATGTTTGGAATGAAGTAAAAGCTAAAGCTAAGATAGTGTATGGAGGTATAGATTGGAGAAATGTTGTGGCAGAAATTGCAAAGGACAGATGCAAGAATACAATTTATGATGTGTTGCACATATTAGTTCTTGCTACTACTGTGTATTTTATTTGGGTTGAAAGAAATGTGAGACTATTCAAGCAGAGTCAAAGTAACAAGCAATGTCTCATAAAGGGGATTATTGAAAATGTAAAGCTTCAACTTCTAAGCCTTAAAGTGAAGAAGTCTGCAGCAGTTACTCAAGTATATAATGAATGGGAAATACAGTTGAATTCCAGTTAAAGAATAGATGTCCTACTGAATAAATGAGTGTTTGGTTGGCTTTTTTCTTTCAGTTGGTTTGTGCTAGGCTGATCTTTTTAATCTGCTGATCAGAAGGGGTGTTTTTCCTGATAAAAGAAGGTTGTTTGGCTATATGGTTAACATTAGTGATTTGCATAGTTGCTGATGTTTCTTGCAAGCCATTACAATGGGATGAATTCTTGTATCTTGGAGTTCTAACTGATATATCTGTACCTATGGTAACCTCTTGCCTAGGGGGAAATTGTGCAGGCATGTTTGGCTAAGTAGGAGGATTAATCAGTATGAACGTACCATAAGGTAGATTCTCCCATTGTGAAGGGTAAATGGCTTTGGAGGATGGTATATGATGGGTGGAATAGAGAGGAATGAAAGATGATCCTTCTTGGTCCACTCAATATATCATCATAGGAGGTAAGGGTGGTCATCATGGGGGGAGAGTGTTCCCAATCAGTTGAAGCCCTTTTAGAGAGGGAAATGTAGGCTGATTTGGCAGAGCCCTTCTATGGATAGGATATGGGTTCCTACTGAAGCCACACACTTTTCATATCTTTTCTATTGTGGATTATGGTTGAATGGATTGATATGGAAGTGATGTGGAAATGTAGCTAGATGGTTGGTGCATTATAAATGGTGAATTCAAGGTCTAAGCTGGTTTGGTTTATGTTAAAGAGCAGCTTGAATCTCTTGAGAATACATCTGTGATGATAAGGAAAATGCTCTGTCTGATATCGGATAGAATTGAGTTGTTGTTTTTGAGTTGTTTTGTGTCTGTTTTGTTTGGTTAGGATTTGGGTTATGTCCAAATCTTTTGTTTCTATTCTTATGATGTAATTTCTTTGGAAGTTTAATATAAGTATTCACCATTTCTTGCACACACACACAAAAAAAAAAAAAAAAAAAAAAAAGCTTAAAGACTGACATGTAAAGAAAAGTAACCGCCATAACCAATGACTAACAGAAGGACTAACAAAAAAAAACCTAAAGACTATACATTTTAAGGACTAATAATGTATAAAAATAATAATTCATAGATTGACAGTGAGAACTGAATGACTAACGGAATTACTAACAAAAAAAGCCTAAGAACTAACATGTAAAAAAACTAACCATCAAAGACTAATTATGGTTTTTAATATTCATTGAATAGTAAAAACAATCTCTTTAACAGAAAATATTTAATATTCATTGAATAGTAAAAACAATCTCTTACATGTATAGAATAAATAGCAGTACTAGGTTTAGTTGCCTTAATAGGAATTTTAAATGAGTTAGGGTGTGTTAAGGAAGGGATATGAATGTTTTACAAAAGTGATCATTTAAGACTCTTTTAAGTTGGTATTAACATGATGGATAATTACTTATCTATCTAACTATCTTATAATAGAGGGATGCACTTCCCTCATATTAATTATTTTAAGATTCTCATATATAGAATTTTAAGCAAATACAAGTTAAAAAGCATTAGTTACAATACTTAAAGCACAAATAAAAATACAAATCAAACTACAATTAATACACAACTTAAAACACCCATTCACAAAAGAGTACATGTCTCTAATCATGATGTACAACATTTGCTTCACAAAATGACCATGTATAACGGTTCTGATACAAGCTTCTTGACCAAACAATTAATACAGCTCATCACCAATTAATACAAAATGTAAAGCATAATGTACAAATCTATACTCCATTATAACTACATTATCTATTTAAAAATAAAGCATACTATTTCCGGCAATAAATATGATTCCGGCTACTGTTCCAGCTACTTGTCCGGCGAGTGGCGGCTGCAAAAAAAATTAAAAAATGTTAGATCTACAAACATAAAATCATTAGATCTACAAAAAAATCGGATCTATAAAATTAAAAACTTATGGATCTTTAAAAGAAATTAAAAAAATACGGATTTTTACAAAAAAAAAAAAACTTAAAAAAAATATCGAACTTTTAAAAAAAATAGATATGTCAAAAAAAATACGGATGTTTAAAATAAAATAGATCTACAAAAAAATCAATAAATCTACAAATAAAACATTAGATCTAAAAAAAATCGGAACTTTAAAGAAAAATAAAAACTTACGGATCTTTAAAAAATAGTAATTAAAAATACGTATTTAAAAAAAATAGATCTAAAAAAAATTTGGATCTTTAAAAAAAATTAAAAGTTACGGTTATATATAAAAAAATAAAAATAAAATACGGATTTTAAAAAAAAAAACTTTAAAAAATACGGAACTTAAAAAAAAAAATAGATCTATAAAAAAAATACGGATCTTAAAAACAAAATTAGATCTACAAAAAATCAATAGATCTACCAAAAAAACATTAGATCTACAAAAAAAAAACCAAAAAACGCATATTTATGAAAACAAATTTACGTAACTATTTTTTTATCACCGAAAACGCCAGATTTATGAAAAAAAATTACGAATCTATTTTTAAGACCAAAAAGCGAATATTTATGAAAAAAATATGTGTCTATTTTTTAAGAAAAAACGCGATTTGTCCAAAAAATTACGGATCTATTTTTAAGACCAAAAACATATTTATCAAAAAAAAATACGGATCTATTTTTTTAAGACCAAAACGATATTTATCAAAAAAATTACGGATCTATTTTTTAAGACCAAAACGATATTTATCAAAAAATACGGTTCTATTTTTTTAAGACAAAAACGATATTTTTCAAAAACTTTACGGTTCTATTTTATTTTAAGACCAACAACGATATTTATTAAAAAATTACGGATCTATTTTATTTTAAGACCAAAACGATATTTGTGGAAAAAATTCGGATGTATAAAAAAACGTACCAAAAAGGAGGTGGGTGGGCGTCTTTGGTTTGTCAGTAGGAGGTGGTGGCGCCGGTATGGTGGTGGCGATGCAGTGCAGTGGTGGCGGTAGTGTCTTGCGGGTGAGAGTAGGTTTGGTTTGGTGTGTGTGTATTTTATTTAGAATGAGAGTGTTTTGTTTGTGTGTTTGTGTATATTGTGGAGAGTGTTTTTTTAGAATGAGAGGGATGAGAGTGGTGCAAGTGTTTTTGGTCTTGGGCTTTTGTAGGTTTAAAAGTTGGGTTGGACATTTTTTATATCTTCAAATGCCCAAATACTTAAACAGCTATGTTAGACGTAATTATTTTTTTGGGATATAATAAGTGTTGTGGTTCTATTAAGTTGGTTTGACAAGTTGAAATATTAAAATTAATATTTTTGGTATAATTTTAGACCCCAATTTTAATTGAGCTTCGATAATATGAGATTGACTATAATTTTGTGTTGAATTATTTTTGGGTTCGTTGATATAACTACCGTATATATTTGAATAAAAAAAACTCACATTCCTCTCACAACATGTGAAAAGAATATGATTGAATTGATAATTTATTTTGTTTTAACAACCGGTAAACATAATACTAAAAGGCGTTCAAAACGGTACTATTTAATATCGTTTGATTTGGGTCGTCAGTGGATGACTTTGGAGATGACACTTTTTGGGCTTCGATTGTTTGATACGGTAACATCGACTATAACAATAAGAACGAACTTTCAAAAAGAAGAAGAAAAAAAAACATTAAAACGATACAACTTTTAGCAATAAAAATTTATAACAATAACAATCGTCTAATCATTTAAAAAAATTGCATAATAAAATATAACAAAAATTACAAAACAAAAAAGCTACAATAAAAAAAGAACATAAAACATACATGAATCGGCTACAAATCACCGTGTTGCAACGTCTTGCGGTATTTTTGAAAATATTTGCTCGCAACAAAATTAGTCACGGTGGCATTCACGTCATGGCATCATTGGCTTGGTACCATGCTAGTCTAATATAATAAACAAGAGTTTTGTACCACCCTTTAAAGCAGCCATTGCAATTAATATTCTGATGTGTCTTCATTTTTATTGGTCCGCAAATTTGGAATGTACAACACCACATAAAACCAAATTAATAAAACATAATCAGTGACAATTGTACATTTAATCATTTAATGTATATTGAACCAATCTTCCTCTACAAGCTCCAATATCAATTCACAATCAGTATTTTTGTGAACAATTAAATGATATCAATTTCAATTTTTGCATCGATTAAAAAAACACATAAAACAGTTTTGATTTGATTATGCATGATTCAACATCCCTAAGCAGTCGACCATGGCAGTGGGCTTTTTGCTATCCAGATCTTAAAATCGGTAATTATCACTTTCTTGCTATTACTATTCCAATGATTTCTATATTCCTCTGTTTTTGGGATGTTTATATTTGTAATTTTTGTGACCACGATTTTATATTCCTCTGATTTTTGTGATCATTGTTGTAGGTGATGACGAATGAAGAACCTGTCAACAATCAAATTTAAGGTGTTTAAATCAAATTTTAATTGTGAACTTTAACTTGCACATCAAGTGTTTGTTGAAATATCCTTGGTCCATATTTATATTCTATTATGAGTTTTTGTATTATTTTGTTGCAGGCATTGGCAAACTGAACTAGGTTCACACATATTATGATTTTACAATCGAGTAAGTAATTGCATGAAACTTTAACTTGTGTTCTTATACTTCCAAATTCTTCTTTGCAAGAGTAAGTATGATTGATGATTATTGTTGTTAAAGATTACGTTTACTGAATTGCGTTTATTTTCCTCATTATGTAGGATTTGCGGTTGGATAAACGGATGGTTGGTCTTTCTACAGTCAATGCCCACGGTTAGTCTTTACTTCATTTTATGGTATCACAAATTGTCTCTTTAAAATATCTTATTATTTTGCATCAAGTCTGTGTGTACTGCTTTGTTTTTCCACAAATATATTCTTTTGAATTATTAGAACTTTCCATACACTCAAAGATTGATCTTCGACAACAGTAGCCTATATTATTATAGTCGATTATCTGATTCTGATTATTTAATCATGTAATTACTTTTAAAACGCATATCCAAACGCCCCTGTACGAATACTAATATGCAATGGGATTTTTTGTTCAGATGAATGGGTACCTTTGGGTGCTACCGACTATTTTTTGTTCAGTAGAATGGGTAACTTTGTGACAAACCTCTTGGTTCTACCGACTATTTTTTTTTGTCACATCATGGATATAGGAATCTGATAATAAATGTTTCTTCAAATTACATTAGTTTAAGGTCTCTGCGGGGGTAATAATTTACTCAATATTCACTTATCTTTAATCCTTTTTAGAATGTAACAATTTAATCAATCTTTACTCGCTGTTTATTTTAAGAAATTTCAACAAAGATCAAGTCAATGCAACAATTATGTGCTTCGAAGAAGTAACTACACATTGATGAAGTACCACAAACAACCATTTATATGCTTTGATAATGTGGTATTAACTTTAGATCATATTGTAACTGATATATGAACAACCTTTCCTGGAAAAGGCGCAAGTTTGCTAAGTTGTTCATGCCATTGTCCATCATGGCTGAAGGTTCTACTGAAGGCATTTATTTCTTGAACATTTATTGTACTTTTCTTCAGGTGACCTTTTTATGGTGTAATTTCAGTTAAAAAGATTGCAAATGAGCTTTTTACCGATAAAAATAAAATGTAATATGTTTAATTACCAACAATATGTTATGTTTTTCCCATATAATATGGTGTTTGATTTTTTAATTCACGGGTTTCATACAGGAGACCTTTTAGAAAAGAAGATACGACATTCAGCTGTGGTTCATTTTCTAGGCGTTGTAACTCAAATTAATCCAATGATGATCGTGACATTATATTTACCAAAGGTCTATTTCTCTCAGCATAATCGATATCGTTTACTTTCAAGTCTAATGTTTTTACGCATACTCTTAGAGGTGCGCTGAACTGAGAAACCTAGATATTATTCACTTTTGTTATATATTTTAATGATTTTTTAGTATTGCATGGTGATCTTCGTCTATTTTTAAAGAAAAAAGGAACACTAAAGCCAATAACAACTTTGAAGTTTTTCATGGACATAGCAAGGTACTCAAATTAGTGGCATTTATTTGGATCATCACACATATATTTTTGGATACGATACAATTCTAACTAATGATTTTCTTTTTGTTATTCTTTAGGGGGATGAACTATTTGCATGAGAATAACCATAACCAATTATTCAAAGAGATCTTGAGCCTTAGTAAGTGTACTATTACATAGCTATTCCACCTGTCTTTGTTTAGGTAGATACACCTGTCTTTGGAAATAGTAGCGAAGTCTTTTTATGCACCGTAGTTGTGGAATATTTAATTCTTTGCGTGCAAGAAAGCAGAAATATTTCGCGGGCTGATTCTTGACATCTCAAACTCGCAGACTTTGGAATAAGCGAGTTACTGAAAGTGATGAAGATGGTAAAACAAGGAACGAACATTTCATATACAACCTAACCTTGCTTCAGTGCCTAAAATCTATATCATCAATGGAACCAAAACCAAGTATACACCAACAACCTCAGTATAGCCAAGTAATGTATTAATGATTTTATAGAGCCATTTGGATTCACTTTGATTGAGGTTATGTTTTGATATCCTTAATATATTTTGTTTCATTGAACATACTCTAGAGTCCAGATCACGGGCTATCAATGGTAGCCTCAAAAGATATAGGTCATGTACTACGTTAAATATTGTTTCATGAGTTACAGCTAATAAGAAAATGGCATGGTTGTTACGTTTATGGCATCAAACTGCAAACTAACACATCTAATATTAGCATCTCTACTTTGAAACTTAAGTCACAAACTCATACCTATTAGTTTAAAAGTTCTTGGCAAAAAGCAATTATGATTGTGACTTTTATATTATTTTAACCTGCTTGCAATAATTTAGTGAAATTGTAGTAATGTGTTTGCAAACGCATATCCAAACACTCCTAATCTTGCAACTTGTGCACTATTTCTTCCTTTTTGGAAATGTACATTTATGTTTTTCGCCAAAATGGTCTTGCACCCTAAGTTAGTAAGTTGGTTGCATTGTTAGAATGGTTTGCAAACATGAAAGCGGAATTCACACTCAATGGATTGATTATCCATGCAAAATACTAACACCAAAGTAAGTGCACTGTTTACTTTTTAGATATATAATGAAGCTAATGTAATTTGAAAAATATGTATACTATATAACTTAGCGTATTATATGCATAAGATTCCTACATCCATGATGTTACAACACATATATACAACTATATAAATGACATGGTTTAAAACTTTATACCATTTTTTAACTTTACATATACTATTATCAACAACTTCCTTTTAGTTTTACTTTTGTTATTCTTTAAATATTTAGGTGTTCACATAAATGAACATGGACTACTCAAAGTATTTGATGTTGACCGCATACATTTGCTCTTCAAGACTACCTACCAGGAGAAGACGATACATGCACGTTTATTTTCTTAATAGTTACAAAACAAATTGTTTATCGTATCATTAACATATTACTTATTATTTCCTTCAAAAAATAATGGAACATGTTTACGTTCATTATTGTTTGTTACTTTATTCACACATATAACTCCTTAATTAATAATTTCGTTAAAAATCCCGTCAATTTGACGGGTCTATAAGCTAGCATGTATATATAAAAAGGTAAAAATGGCATTAGTATGCTAGCTTCACGAGCCGAGTATGATTCAAACTTGAATTGGATTAATACTTAAGTAGCCATCATTGGACGAACAACGTGTTGTATTGCACCATCCCTCGTGTTATTCGTACGTTGTTTGTCACTTCAGCCATTCCAATCACATGTGTCATTCTGTTTTTTTTTTCTTTTGAGTTAGTGGGTAATTTTTGCGGGTTGTTTTGTGGGACCTACATGCACAAATAACATGTTATTGGTTTTTTTTAGAAATGTATTTTGGTTGTTAGTGTATTATTGGAAAGGTGATGAGTTGACGTTGAGGTGACAAACGAATAATGTGTTATTCGTCACTACCACTTTGCGGTCTAAGGACCAAAATGTTAGAAAAAGTAACTTGAGTGGCCCCAAATTGCACAAACATAAAACTTACATAATAATTCATGAACCCTAAATTAAAACAAACAAAAAAAAGGGGGTTTTCATAAACATGACAACGTTTCGATCTGTTTTTGACGCAGCTTTCATTCGAACCGAATTCGACAACGCTGGAATTAATACCAATTTCATCCCTTCTATTTGGAAGTAAGTCATTCTCTTTAATCTCTTATTTATTTTTGTTTATTAAAAGTTTGGTTAAATTAATTACTATTTTGATTTGTAGATATGTGATTCAGAATCCTGATTGTGAATGGAGAGATATTCCTTCCCTCCCTTCATCAGCTTACTCTTTGCTAAATACAAAATTTAAAACTTGTACTTCTAAAGTTGATTCTCTTTTTGACTCTACTGATCAAGTCACCACTAAGCTCCTTATTAAGTTACAGGTACCTGCTTGCTTTTATTCGCATTCTAATTTCCTACTACTTATTGTCTGTCTATGTAACAAACTATTAATTTTTTAAGTCACATTTTGACGTAACAACTTTTTATCCCGTTACCCGTGTATGTAAGTCACCTTCTATAGCGTGTAAAATAATGACGTGACTTGTAATGGGTTAAATAATGACGTGGCTTGCGCCACGTCATTTAGAAACTAATCACACGTCACCATTTTACACGCTATAGAAGGTCACTTACTTACACTGGTAACGGAATAAAAAGGTTGTTAAATCAAAATGTGACTTAAAAAATTAATAGTTTGTTACATAGGACGACAATACAGGTGAAAGTTTGTTACTTTTTAATTGCACTAAACTTTCGGCCATATTGTCGTCCTATGTAAAAAACCATTTTTTTAAGTCACATTTTGACGTAACAACTTTTTATCCCGTCACCGGTGTATGTAAGTCACCTTCAATAGCAGGTACAATAATGGTGTGACTTATAATAGGTTGAACAATGACGTGGCTTGGGCCACGTCATTTAGAAACTAATCACACATCACTATTTTACCTACTATAGAAGGTCACTTACTTACACTGGTAACGGAATAAAAGATTGTTAAATCAAAATGTGACTTAAAAAATAATAGTTTGTCACATAAAACGAAAATATGGGCGAAAGAATAAGACATAACATAAAACTGTTTTTGGATTGTTGTTGTTTGTAGAATGGAGCGTCTGTAGAAGCTGTGATTATGAGATATGATTCAAGTTTAGGGAAATATGGTGGTGAGCCTCGTCGTGGTGGGCCGAGGTCAACATTATGCATATCCTCACAGGTATACATTTAACAAGGCGTTTTAAGGTTGATATGTTACGCACAATATATGTAATGTTTTTTTGACTGTGATGGGTATAGGTTGGTTGCAAAATGGGGTGCACGTTCTGTGCAACGGGAACTATGGGATTCAAGAGTAACCTCTCGTCAGGAGAGATTGTAGAGCAGTTGGTCCACGCTACTCGTTTGTCACCCATACGCAATATTGTTTTCATGGTAACTTGTTATTCTTAGTTCCTTATGATATCTGTGTAGTTGCTACTTATACGAGAAGTGGGAACGTGAATTGTTCTGATCTGATGTAATTACATTGTCGGCAGGGAATGGGAGAGCCGTTTAACAACTACACGTCATTAGTAGAAGCTATACATGTAATGACAGCATACCCGTTTCAGATTTCGCCCAAAAAGATAACTGTATCAACTGTATGCACCACTGTTGACCCTCAAACTAGTCATTTAGAAGATGTTACTTTGGATAGAATATCATAATTTATATCATTCGTGTAGGTTGGCATAATTCATGCAATAAAGAAGTTCCATGGTGATTTGCCGAATTTGAACTTAGCTGTGTCACTTCATGCACCAGTTCAAGAGATCCGTTGTAAAATAATGCCCGCAGCACGGGCTTTTCCTTTAGCAAAACTTATGGATGCTCTGGCAGAGTATCAAAATAAAAGGTACTTTTGCTTGCTCTTCTTTTTTTTTTTTTTTTCCTCATAAAGTTTAAGTTAATTGAAACTCGTATGCTGTTATTTTTCAGTCAGCAAAAGATTTTCATCGAGTACATAATGCTTGATGGTGTAAATGACGAGGAGCAGCATGCCCACCTGCTTGGAAAGTTGCTGGAGACATTTGAAGTGGTGAGTTCTCGACATATAAATGTTCACATTTTTTAATTTGACGTGAAAGTTATAAAACTTTTCTATTTTTTGCAGGTTGTAAATCTGATACCTTTCAATCCGATTGGTATACTTAGTCAGTTTGATACTAGCGGAGATCAGAAAGTTACTAATTTCCAAAAAATTCTTAGAAATACGTATAATATACGAACTACAGTTAGAAAGCAAATGGGTCAAGATATAGCCGGCGCATGTGGACAGCTTGTGATCAAGAAGTCTGCAGGTGCTGGTGCAGTAACTGATATTGAAGATCTTCATCTTTAGTTGGATCTTTGGGTCCATTTTCTTATAATTCTTGTACTATCTAAACAAGCCGATCATTGTTATTGATTACCAGTTTTGCTCCCGAATGAGTTGTCTTGTGTCTCTGTCTAGTATCGTAGTTCATACAAGTTTCTGGAACTATAAACATAGTAGCTTCTACAGGGACTATTGCATTAAATGTCGCCAGCAAAATGTTATCAGACCAAAGTTTGTTACCATTCATAACAGTAGCTAGTTGATACATTTCTCCATGTAAATATGTAGAAAAACACACTGCTATGATATGAAAAACAAATCAAAAACTTGATATTATTATTGAAGGTTGTCACAAGTAATAATCGACTTTAGCCGACTTGGAGATGAATGTTTTTGTCGGGTATGCTAACTTTGTCTACCTTCAAACTAACTCGAGTAGAAGCATTTGTAACAGGGTCTATCACGGTCACTTCATAGTTACCGTTAAATACTGAAACATCAGCTGTTCCATTACTATCTGCTACAATTTCAATGTTCCCTGTTCTCCATTCTTCCATTAGCCTATCGATCAAATCCCCAACCGGGGTATTCTCCAATTTCTCGTTAGTCATGCACATCACGTCACAGCCATCAATAGACGCGCCTGTCCATATGATGATTGCTTTGACTGCAGCATGAGAGAAAGATTCTCGTAGTATCTCCTCCAAGTAGATGACCTGTAGACATTTGCAGACTTTCAGGTTATTGTATGGATATGAGGAACATCTAACTATTCAATTTATTTTATCAAGATCGCACGATTATCGAAACTAATTTAACAACAGATCTGGTATACAGTAAATTAAGTATAGCATGAGAGTTTGATACCTGTAGTTGAGCTTTATTTTCGAGTGTTGGATCCATTTTAACATCCAGTTCAGTTAACCATATCGGTAAGCCAACTTGACTTAACGATAAAAGTGAGTTTCTCACATAATGAAGGTCTATTGGCTCTGCACCATAATGACATTCAAGTCCTATTCCCATTTTCATGCCACTATTTCCATTATAAGACTGAATTTGTTTAAGCCTTCTCAAGTACTTTACGGGTGCAGCCCACTCGTCATTCACATGTTCAGTTGTATTAAACTCGTTCATGTAAAGGGTCGTGTTTGGATCAATGTTATAAACACGGTTATAGAAAAAAGCCGAAGCATTTTTCCCAAGCCTTTTCTCAAAAAAGTTATGGTGCAAATTCTCGTTCATAACATCCCAACCAATTAGTCTTCCTTTGTATCGTTTGACTACTGAGTCAACTCTTTTTTTCGCTGCTTCTAACAGTTTTTCGGGTGATAGCTTTCTGACCCATTTTTGTTGGTACTTAACATCGTCCCATAACACCGTGTGGCCTCTTACAATTATCCCATTTTCATCAGCAAACTTCATCATGGCATCTGGATCGGTATAGTTTTCTTGGCCTTGTATTGGCTCAGTGTAGTACCATTTTAGCTCGTTGTGGAAATCAGCAGCTGTAAATTTGGAGGCGAACCATTTCTTGTAATCCGAGTTATTTAGGATTCTATGAGTCATGCCACAACCCCAATGGAAATCTGAAGTGAGTTGCTTTATATATAGTTTAGCGCCTTTGACAGATGTTTTGTTCGCGTAAGTTACCTTGAAACTTAATTCTGTTTTACGTCCCTAAAATGTAAAAGCACATTAACATAATTGTATCGCAAAGTAGGTTGCTATTTTATGAATGTTCGCCTATATAAACAGTTGTTGAGATTAAAATGATTCAAATTTCAAAGTTCCTTAATACTTACCTCATTAATCTTTTTCTCTTGGTAAGATCTCCATTCTTGTTTGGTGTATGGAGCGAATAAGGTGTTTTCATCGAAGCCTTTAATCGTGTTCTTACCCTGCATTGTTGTTTAATGGTAAGTTCTAATGATGGATCTTATCATGAACATGCTAGAAACATAAATCTAATTTTCATTTCAGCTAAGAACTCGGTTTAATAACAAATAACAGGCTGCAGTTTGACATACTGAAAACAAGTCTTGATGAAACTAGCCTTACCTTAGATGTAGCATAGTGGTCAAAGGTATCCTCATTAACTTGAACTCGAGTTGCATCACCTGAACCGAAAAATGCAAAGATACATTAAGATTGCATCATAAAACAAAAACTACACACACTAAGACAAACCAAGAACAGACAGTTACCTAGGTTCAGCACAATGCATATAAGGAGTAAGACAACGAGTGTCTTCATTAAGTTCAGCGTGAGTGTCTTCTAGTATGGTCCGAAAGTGTTGGTTTTTAGATAGTAAGATCCAAAGCATAATGGGGGTCATTTTCTTATCTCAATAACCACATGTGACAGAATCTTTTAGTTGAATAATATTAGTAGCTGTTTTGGACCTTAAATCAATGTGAATGCAGATAAATAATTGACTCTTGCTGCATATGATGTTTTGTCTGTATTAACAATAGGTATTAACAATAGTACAGATAAGACTGTGTAGTTTATATTTTTATAATCATAGTTTCACCAAATTAAGACAGATGTTACAGTGAGTTCACAAATATACATGTATGTGACCCAACAGAAACTATAGATAACTTATATACAATTCACGATAGCTCGTGTCAAGTTGTTGACTTTTAGTAGGATTATGTCGAGTGGTGCTTTATGGTTTCAAGATCGAATGAAAACTATAAGTGCAAAGCTGTTGAGAAACCAACATGTTATGCTATGGTTCTTAATAGACTCGTTATGTCATGTTATGTAATTCATCATAGGATCTTTGTAACTACGATATATCTCATTTGCAAGCATGAAAACTGAAAAGTTTGAGCGGAGAGGGAAGAAAGTCAGTGGAATTGTTGCACTTTCTACTCTTCCTTTTTGCTTCTTAACCATAATCGACATTATGGGTGTGTCTAGATGTACCAACTTCTTCATTTTCATTGATTGTTACACTGGTTGAAGGGTTGAACCCGAGAAACAGTTAAAGAAAACAAGTATAACACCCAGTCTAACCCAATAATAAACTGAGATTCTTTACTCCAACAGAACAGATTTTTCAAGTGCTAATATCCAACCAATACCCATATCTTTATAATTTTTACACGTATCTAATCATGTACTTGGGGAGAAAGGTACTGAAGTTACTCATATCGTCAAAGAGCTTCAAAAAAAGTTGTTAGCGATGTTTGTGATCCTTGCCGGGTAAGAGAAAGGAACCGGGCCAAGTAAGCTTGGATTAAATCTTCTAATGGTCAATGAATATGATACATCATGTTAGCCGGTTAGAAAGAAGTTGAATGATGAAAGGATTAACGTTTAACAAAAATCAATTTGCGTTATAAAGTGTGTTGGTCAATCTATCATTTTTGCTGCTCATTTGTATAACCAATTCAACTTAAACATATTGTATATGGTACTTGGACATAACTTTTTGAAACAAACAAGATAACAGATATATTTAATTGTGAAGTAACATTATAATATCGTGTATACATATTGTTCATGTGCTTTTGGCACAAGGACTAGCTAATGAAGAGATGATAAAATTACAATGATATGTTTTGATTGCTGGTTTCTATATACAATAACCGTTGGCTGCAAGAAATGCTACATATTCTGACTTCTTTTTGTAAAGAACGCATCAATTGGAATGTGTTTACCATTTGAAGGAGAATGTTTCTGCTTCTTCTTGCCTTTGGTTTGCCCGACAATAGACTCTTTCTGCCTCATCCTGACACAAAATTCAAGACATCATCATATAACTATCAATTACTCCCTCGGTTACACACGACTTTAACGATCAAAGTAAATGCTTTCAAACCATGGACATTATCGGGTGTGGTATAAGAAGCTGCAAAGTATATTTATTCCTAAGAGTACAAGTGACGGGATTGGATGATATATGTGTTGGAATGGAAAGAGTATATTATAGTAAGGCATAAACGGATTAACACGTTAATATTTTGTTGATGACATTTCATGGCAGCAGAATCAGAAACTTTGACTATGTTGACATTATTCTGAATTTCTGATACGGGGATTAGAATCTGGATATACCAGTTAACTGAGGGTTACCTTAAACCAAAAAATTTAGAAAGTTTGACGGTTTTTTCGATTATAGAAGATTCTAAATAATATGAAGATACCTATGCTTCACCGGCAGATGACTAATGTAATTATGCCCTGATTCTTCCTCTCCTTGCAGCTTTTCAGCAAGATGAAAATCAGAATGCTCTTGCCTTTCCTCCACAAAACTGGACGGCAATTCTACCCCACACAGTGAACACTTGTAATCATCCAGCCAGATCAATTCTTCTTCACGGTTTGATGATGTAGAACCAGTTTCACTATCTGTAAACCCAATCCGGGTCAACTGATTATCAGTCTTTCTCCCCTCTAACAAATTTGTCTCTGTCGCGTGTGCATCAAAATTCGAAGAAATAACCGAGTGCTGAACCAAAGGGTTCTCATTAATCTGTCGATTGAAAAAAGAAATTTTAGATGCTAAATGAGGAATAGATAATCAGCACTCAAAATTCTAGACCTAAAAGGAGAATATATATAACAGCAGTCATTGCCCAAATTATCAACCATCTCTTCCATTATAAATAATCTTGTCATATATTAATACCAAAGCGCCAGATGGGCTTTTATTGTAAGTTTTGCATGTTTTTTATCACAATAGTGAATGTGGACCAAACAGTCATTCTCACTATCAGTACCTGATCTGTGCATTCATTTCCTTCAAGTCCATGATGCTCCACTGCTTCCTCAATATGCTGATCAAGCTCTGATAAATGGTCACTCGATGGATCGATATATGAATGCTCTTGTGCTTCATAACAATCTTGAAAATCAGCTGAGTGCTCTTCATTCACAATTTGTTTGTTGCTGTCTCCCGGTTTTATAAAGTTCAAGAGTGTTCTTTGTGTAGGATCAGATTGAGCACCATTTTTATCTTCACTAAAATGAGACATCCGTAGTCCTGCAACACGAAACGTGCATCCTAGGTTTATATTCTGCTAATTGAGGATCACTACTATAATGTGACTTTATATCCAATAAAGGCACGTGCAATAAAAACAGCTTGCCATCCTCACCAATCAGTCTAAGTGATACAGGAAGTTCGGCCTTAAGAAGCTTTGAAGCATGCTTCAGTATATCTGCACTTGAACATATATAACTTTGCAAAGTCACAGCTCGAGTTCTGACCTGAACATGGCAATCAATCATACAATTTCCCTCTACATCAAGAAAGAAAATATTGTGCGTGTTTATAGATAGCGTGAAATTGTACCTCAAACGATGCAGTCTTTAGTTTCAGTGTCAGTGTCCGTCCAAACAGACCCTTTTTCTCCATATCAGCAGAGAGCATATCTGCAAGTTCAACTGCAATTTTTATTTAAGAAGTATTAGTTTTTGTTGCATATAAAGTAGTTGCGATGAAAGAGTTCTGTTATATATTTCATTTGGTGTAACAAGCTACAGTCAGACGCTAATAAAAATCAACATTTTCAATATTAACTGTTTAGCTTAACCTCAGAATTAGTTAAGCTAACGAAAAAAGCTCATCAATATGGTGGTATCCTCTGGCAGTGTAATTGAATGTGCATTGTACAGAACGAAAACTTCTAGAATGTTACCTAATTTCTGATGGAAGAATGCCTCATCCTTAGTTGCAGAAAATGTTCTCTCGTTGCTCATACTTTTCCGTGATCTAGCTTGAGGTGCATCGGTTCCTCCAAGTCCAAGACCCACAGATATAAAAAAGTCTAGAACACACATAATCTAGGCTTAAGATCATGTTTATCAACAAAAAAATAGAAACAAATACTGTTTTGTTGCATACAGAGTATTAACACAGATTAACTTACACACCTGCTGATGATGGAGAGAATAACGCACAAAGAAAAGAGCTCTTTTTCAGCAAATCTTCACATGTCTTAATCTCGAATACATCTTTTAATATATGTTCTGTGACTTTGCCAATACCCCCAATCTGTTAAAAGAAACAATCAAATGTGTTACCGAGTAAAGACCAAACCATCTTCAGAACATGATAACAAAATCGAGAGTAAATGCCAGAAAAGATATTCCCTCAACAATAAATCAGTAAGTATTATTTAGTACCTTTCGTATAGGAAGGGAGGATATAAATGTCATGATAGCAGCTCGATCATTAGGTAAAAGGAACTGGCCATTTGGCTTGTTTATATCTGAGCATACCTGATTACGATTTAAATACAAACAAAGAGTATTATAACCATATCCAGGAGACTATTTGCTCCTATAGACCACCGCCTACAAAATATACATATCTATTTGTAGCGAAATATCTGGTTTAGTGGTTTATGAACTATAAAGATCACTACAAGTTACTTAATATCTGGAGCATACTTTCTTTGATTATCATTACACAAATAAGTTAATACTGTTTCGCTTTATTTCTCAGCACGAGTAATATTAAAGATAATCGTCATTCTTTCATCTCACAACCTACAACACCTTTGCAAGTAAGCGATTGGGAGCAACTCCAGCACTACATGTCAAGCCAGTAGCATCGTAGACTTTTTGTCTAAGCTCTTCAGCGACCTTCAGAAGTACGAAACAACAATGAAAGGGACTTAGCAATCACATTTTAACATATACGTATACATATAGAAACCAACTAACTTTTAAGGTAAGAAGAATAATGATCCATCTTGAACCTAGATTTACTTACTTCTCCGCCGGTGATATCCCTTTCCTTGCAGACTTTAGTAATATCCAAGTATGCCTCATCGAGACTAGCAGCCGTGAAATTGGGATCATATTCATGGAAGACTGGTTTAAAAGAACACATTATAGCATAGTTCATAAATGGAAGAATTTTCACAATAATTCTATAGAACTTCCAAGAAGGTGAAGCATCTGACCTTTTCTAGTTAAGTCACTATAATATGTATATTTCTTAAAATCTACAGGCACAAGTATCAACTCTGGACATAATTTACATGCGATAAACCCAGGCATTGCAGCACGAACCCCAAATTTGCGTGCCTACAAGATGAAAACTATGTTCTCAGCGGATGGTGCAGAACAAATGGTAAGTATTTCAAAGCAAATGAAGCAATGAAAAAAACGGATTCTGAATTTCAAACCTCATAATTAGCTGTAGATAACATTGACATGCCGCCAACAGCCATTGGCTTGCCTTTTAATGAGGGATTGCTCAAGGTCTCAACAGCCGCATAAAAAGCATCCATGTCTACATGCAACCAAATTTTGGATAGATCACGTGTAGCTTCCAATTCCACTATTTTTCTATCAGCAACCTATATTGGAATGAAAAAAGTAAAATCTTTACTGTCAGCACAAGCAATGTACTGATATCGTGCATAGTGCTGATATGGTGAGAGACTTTACTCAAACGTATTCCCATTCCCAGAAATATCTAAACCATCATTAACACTATTCATATAAGATGAAATCTATCAGCAAAAGCGCCCAAAAGTTCAGTAAATACTGCTAGCATAATCTCTGCCTTAATAGTGCCAATTTGGGTAGTATGGTTTCTGAAATAGCGGTTATGGAGGTGTTTCATAAGACGATACAGCTTTCATTAAGGCAATGTCTTATCAGATGAACATGTCACATAAAGATTACTATTGGAGCACAATTCTTCACATGATCAGCAAATAAAAAGAACCTCAATCATTAAAATAATAATCGAGTCAATCATATTCAAAAAACACATAGCAAACGCGGCATACATAGTTGGGTGGTGCAGGGAGGGCCAGGAACTATGTATTAAATGCATTTTATCAAACAAAAGAGTAGCATACGGCATAATAAACTATTTATCGCAATTACCCTTTGATAGTTGGATATATCAGTAGCGTTTAGCTTGGCACGCTGAGCACGCATATTCTCGATCTTCTGTTTCATATAAGCCTCCTTCCTTTCCTCATTCTCGAAATACTTTGATCCTTTGCTCATCTCATACACAACTTTTTGCACTTTTTCCTTATCAACCCCATCCATACCTACCAACAACAATCACAACACGCAAAATCTTAACATAAACCCCTGATTATAAACTACTTTACACTATCCAAAAAATTAATTACCCCGAAAAAATCTAAGTTTACATTGAATTGAAAAAGTATATATTGTTACTTATTATATGCTTTTCGAAAACTAAGCTATTGCCATCATTTATTTGTGTAACTGTGATTTACTTGAGATCAATGAGGCTATTAAAGTTTAGCTCATAGACAAGTCTGGGGTTGTTATACCTACGACAAAGAGCAAGGGTGAAGGCTCAAACTATATATTTGGTGATACAACCATATTACCCGTTTTCGGACCATAAAAAGGACCAACGGACACAATGATTAGTTAAGCATTGTGTCTTTTTAGTTTAATCGAAAGTAACTATAGGTTTGGTCATATCAACATAACAACTTTGTTCTGTCGTGTCTTAGAAACAAAGTTTGATAATTCTGAATAATCCAATCGAGGATTTTGTGATACCTGAGGAGGCACGTAGTGTTGAAATACTTCAATCTGAAAGTTATTTTGTGTAATTTTGAGTTACTTGTTATATGCTAATTTCGAAAACTAAGCTATTGTCATAATTTATTTTGCGTAATTCCGAGTTACTTGAGATCAATGAGGCTATTCAAGGCTCAAACAATATATTTAGTGGTACAACCATATTACCCGTTTTCCGACCATAAAAAAGGAGCAACGGATTAGTTAACCATTGTGTCTTTTTGGTTTAAACGCTGTTTTAACCGAAAGTATTCTAGAAATGAGTTAGAAACAAAGATTGATATTCCGATAATCCAATTGGGGAATTCGTCATACCTAAGGAAGCATATAGGGTCGAAATTCTAGAAATGGTAACTAACTAACTAACTAATTGATTTGGGGCTATATTAATTAATTTTCCGGCTTATTATGAGACTGTTATATCTTATTAATAAGCCGGAATATAGAGTTAAAGAAACACCTCTCCTAATAATTATAATAAATCCACAAATTTGACCTAATAATAATTTTCTAATTATATAAATAACCTGCTTTAGCGTTAGTGTAAACAGTGTGATAGGATTCCCATGGCCGTAATGAATCTGATGTTCCTTCTTCTTCCTTATTCATCGCCATCTTTCTTTCCTTTTTTTTTTTAAAAAAAAATTCTATTTGATTTGATTTTTGTTTGGTGTTATAAAATAGATAAATAAATGGAAGAAAGCCGCGAAACTTGTCTAACAAGAACAACAACAACAACTGGTACTTTGGTTTTTGCTTTTTTTAGAGGGTATGTTAAAATGAGCACCTCCCCACTTGACCCGTTGACTTTTTTTATTGAGCACTTTTTTGATAAAAGTAGCACTACCAGTAAACAATTATTAGTAGCCATGACCAATATCCATTTTTTTTGTATTAAGGTAGTTGTTAACGTAGTTGTAATTGTAAATATAATGCATAAAATGATATAATAATATGTATCATCACAGCTTTTAAATGTTACTTCATTGAGTGTTAGCTCGATAATTTGTTGTTTGCAAAAAGAGTGTGTTTGGCATCAAGTTTATAAGAACTTAATCTTTTTAGATAAGCCACTTATAGAATAAGCTTTATTTGTCATATAAGCTTATGAAAAATTCTATAAGCTCAAACTAGCCGAATTGAGCTTTTAGAGATAAGTAGTGTTTATAGTTAGCTTAACATACGCAAAAATCTGGTATGGTTCTCTCCTAATAATTATAATAAATCCACAAATTTGACCTAATAAAAATAATAATTTTATAAAAAAGAAAAGAAATGATAACCTGCTTTAGCATTAGTGTAAACAGTGTGATAGGATTCCCATGGCCGTAATGAATCTGATGAAGATGTTCCTTCTTCTTCCTTATTCATCGCCATCTTTCTTTCTTTTAAAAATTTCTATTTGATATGATTTTTGTTTGGTGTTATAAATAAATAGTAAAATAGATAAATAAATGGAAGAAAGCCGCGAAACTTGTCTTACAAGAACAATTTTAGAGGTAAGCTCCTCCCCCTCCCCATTCACCCATTGAATTTTTTTTTTATCATTACAATTACAATTTTTAAATACTAAGCGTGTAGCACCTATAACTCACCACCCGTCAATAATATCATTCCATCTAATCTCATACCTCACCATATTTTTCTAGTGGCAACTCAGGTTGGGTCAAATCAGGTCAAGCCTTAAAAAAACATACCCGAACCCGACCTTGTTTAGAACTCGGGTCGGGTCAATTCGGGTTCAGGGTCAACCCGAGTATTTTACATTGTAAAAGTGTTGTTGAGCCGAGTTCGGGTTTGGTCAAAGGTAAAAAAACATACCCGAACCTGACCTTGTTTAGAACTCGGGTTGCCCCATTGACTCGAATATATTTTGAACCCGATTGACCTGACCCGAATTGACTCGGGTCGGGGTAGGGTCAGGTCAGCCCGAATGACACCCTTAGTAGCAACCGTGATTCCATACCTCACTCAATTTTTTTATTATTATTATTTTTTTATTTCTAATGCATGCAAACGGTCACATTTTTTTGAAAACAACACACGCTCCTCACCATGCCAATTCGGCATGCCATATCGAATTTATTGAACACCGAATGAAACCGCACAAGTGGCAATGGTGTGCCCGTGCAGTATGAAATGAAACCGCTCCATACCGAGCTCGAATGCCACCACCTTAAGAGCCTGTTTGGTTTCTTGAGGGTTTAGGATTTGGATTTGGATTTGAGAAAGGTTTGAAAAATTTGAGAAAAAATTAAGTGAGAGAATAAATATAATTATATAAAAATAAACTTGATTTATAAATTTACAAAGGATTTAGAAATATTTTTTTAAAGTAAAATAAGATGAAAAACAATGTAGCAAAAACAGAAAAAGCCAATCATGTGGCTGAGATGAATGTGTTCTATCATTCGACACCTTCATCATATTTTAAAAGTAGCATACCAAACAATCATTTTTAATGTTTATTCTAAGCCAATAGTGCCATACCCCGTTAACAAACACACCTTAAGTGTTGGGAAAAAAAACATTCCAAAAGTTTAGACTATCTTTATCAACAACCTACTACAACTCAATCTTTTAATAAAATATTATTTTCTCTTTACTCCACATACACAACCAAAACATACAACCAATCTACATATTTTTTTTACCATTTATCAACAACCCAACCTTAAAAAAAAAAAAAAAAAAAAAAAAAAAAAAAAAAAAAAATTAACTACCAATGAGAATATGACATGTGTCAAGGTTGGCATCACAATTGCAAATCACAAAGTGACACAGTCGTCAATCTCATGGTTGTCGGGATCCCGATCACGATCTTGGGATCTTCTGATTTTACGATCTATGCAAAGCAAAACGATCCGGATCCTACATAGGATCTTTGTAAGCTTAAGATCTTATAGGATCCCGATTTTGACCATACGATCTTACGATCTAATCCGATTCGATCTTACTTTTCTCGGATTACAAACTAAAAAACTACAAACTTATGGGTTGTTTGTTTGTAGAATTCAAAAAACAACATGTTAATCTTTTTAAACATTTTATAATCATAATTTAGGACAACATTTATATGAAACATTCAGAGTATTTTGTGGTTATAATGTATTTGAATTTGTAGATTTGTATAAAATTACATAAACTATTAAGAAATAACATTAGAGTAGGATCTTAAGATCCCGATCCGATCTTGCAAAGACGAAAACGATCCTGGGTAGGATCCCGATCTTGACAACCTTGTCATCTCATACTCTTTCTTTTATTCATTTCTAATATAATATATATATTTTTTTGTTTTCTTCCTATCTAACCGGTTGGCAATCTTAGGGATAAAGATAGTATAAAACAAGCATTAAAATCATAACACTCAACGTCAGGGAAAGAGACAAGGAGGGGTTAAAAAGGTCATGTGCCCCCTTGGTAAAAAAAAATTGTAGTGTAAATTGGTTAAAATATTTATTTATTTATTATTATTTTTTTGTAATTTGCCCCCTAATAATCAATTTATAGTGTGGTTTTCAAAAATTATTAAAGTGTGACCTTCGAGCAAAATTTTTTAACTCCGCCCTTGCTCAACATTGTGAAATGCACTTAAACACTTTACGTCAAAAATACCCTTTATGCTAAAATATATCAATTACATACGTATTCGATCAATAATTTGTTAAACTTATAAATACAAACACTTATTAATATAACTAAAATAACGAGCCGCTAGTATACTTTATACATAAAGAGTGTGTTTGGCAACAAGTTTATAAAAACTTAAGCTTTTTTAGATAAGCTACTTGTATAAAAAGTTTCATTTGTCATATAAACTTGCGAAAAGTTCTATAAGCTCAAACTAGCTGAATTAAGCTTTTAGAGATAAGTAGTGCTTATAGGTAGCTAAACATACGCAAAATGAGATAAGTAGTGCTTATAAGTAGTGCCTCTTCAACAAGATCTTTTCCGAGGATAAGATGCCAGAAGAATGGAGACTCAGTGAAGTCATACCCATCTACAAGAATAAAGGGGATGTACAAGAGTGTAGCAACTATAGGGGCATTAAGCTTCTCAGCCACACCATGAAGCTGTGGGAGAGAGTTATTGAGAGAAGGTTGAGAAGGGAGACGAGGGTGTCCGAGAACCAATTTGGCTTTATGCCAGGAAGGTCCTCGATTGAGGCTATTCACCTTCTCAGAAGCCTCATGGAGAAGTATAGAGAAAGAAAGAAGGACTTGCATGTGGTGTTCCTTGATCTTGAAAAGGCTTATGATAGTGTCCCGCGCGAGTTGATTTGGAGAACTCTTATCGACAGAGGAACCCCAAAGAGATACGTGAGAGTTATTAGGGATATGTACGAGGAGCTAAGACTGGTATACGGTCCATGTGGGATCTCGAGTGTTTCCACATGGAAGTTGGGCTCCACGGAGGATCCATGATTAGTCCCTACCTATTCGCCTTGATTATATATGAGTTATCTCGGGGGTACAAGAGGGCATCCGTGGAGCATGATCTTTGAGATGATATTGTGTTGGTGGCGAGAATCCGCGGAAGGGTTAAACACCGGACTTGGCGTTGGAGGAGGCTCTTGAAGACAATGGTCTTGGGCAGCGAGAGAAGGCGAATACGAGATGTGATTTTGGGAGGATCGAGGCAGGCCACCACGAACAAATTGATATTCATATCGGTGACCATATTCGCCACCCAAGGAGTCTTTTAGATACAGGATCGATAGTACAAATCGGGAGGATAGATGAGGGCGTGACCACCGGATTAGGCGGGGTGGGCGAGGTGGAGGCGGCGTCGGGAGTTCTTTGTGACAGAACATTCCTTAATGCTTAGGGAAAATTCTATAAGGTGGCGATTAGACACCGCTATTTTGTACGGCTCTGAATGTTGGCCCATATCAAAGGCTCATGCTAACAGAGTAGAGGTGGCAGAACTGAGGATGCTAAGATGGACTTGTGGTAAAACCTTGCTTGACATGATCCCGAACGGAGTTTTTAGAGCAAAACTTGAGGTCGGGAATATTGTTTCGAAAATGAGAGAAGGAAGGCTGAGGTGGTTCGGTCATGTCAGGAGGAGGTCACAGTCAGCGCCAGTTAGAAGGGTCGAAGCACTAGTGGTTGATGGCGTGAGAAGGAGGGGTAGACCCAATCTCAGATGGGAGGATAGACTTAAGCAAGACATGATGGAGCTTCGTTTGACCGAGGACATGATCTCAGATAGGAAGGGGTGGAGGGATAGAATTAGGATTTGCGGGTAGTTTTGCTAGGTGCTCTGTGTTTTGTAGGTTGTTTTTTGGGTGTTTAGCTTTTGTCGTCACTTTTGCCTTACCCTTGCGTTTTTGGTTTTGTGGCCTCTTCTTTGCTTCTTTGCTTTGCCGTAGCTTTAGGCCCCGTGCGTGGTTTGCGTTGCTTTCTTGTTCCCCCTTAGGTTTTCCTGCTTTTTCTTGCTCCTTACGTTTTGGTTTAGGTGCTTCCTGTTTTTGCCTTTGCTTTTGGCCCGTGTGTTGTTTTGCTTTGCTCTGTGCTCCCCCCTTTAGTTGGTCTGCTTTTAGGTGTGCCTTGGCTCTTTGTTTTCTGTTGCGCTTTGATGTTTTGTGCGTGGTTTTCTTTCTTACCTTTATGCTATGTTTACTTGTTCGGTGTGCTTTCTTTGTTTGCGTTTTTGCTTATTGTTTAATGTCTTATGCTCATTTTTTCTTTACTATCTCACCCGAACACATGCACTTGCCGGAGGTCTCGTTGGAAGCAGTCTCTCTACCCACGGGTTTACCCTGGTGTAGGGGTAGGATCTGTCTACATTTTACCTCCCCCATACCCTGCCTCGGCGGGATTGGGTTTGTTGTTGTTGTTGTTGTTGTATATTTGACTAAAGATAAATTAATCACGTTGCAACGCACGAACAACTTTAATCTAGCTTTGTTCCACTAATAGCAAATTATAAAGTCCTTATCACTCCACACCATCAGATTCAACGGTTATCTAAGCTTTGGACAAAGTGATCTCAAGCTCACTTAAATTAGAGGTGTTGGATATCTAATCCAAGAAACGTTTGTTTTCGGGTGTAATGAGGGTTTGTTTCGGGTTATTTTTCCTAGCATGGTGTTGCTTTCTTGTTTCTTTTTCTTTCTTGTGTTTGTTCGTGTTGATACAAAATTTGATCATCAGGTCCCGCGCATGCTGATCATCAGGAATCATCAGCAATCTGGGGAGTTCGCACTTGAAGGGCTTTCACTTGGGCTTTCGCTTGGAGGGTATCGTCGTCCGAGTTTGTCATGGACTCTGCGACTACCCAGCCTGGCGTGGACATTGGTACGCCGTCCATCCTCTTCGTGTTCCCCAAGTATTGCATGTCCGCCGCTTCATCATTCTCAACTCTCCTCCCAATCTCGGTAATCACTGGGGTTGGCGGCTATCCCTTCCGCTTTTCGCCCGATGGCGCGGTGGAGATATCTCATACTCCGGCCGAAATCGAGTCGGGCATGCAAACTCAGGCGACCTCTTTTTGCTTCCTCCTGCATGAGAGTAGCCAAGGTTTCGTAGTTTGAGACACGAAATCACTTGGCGCTAGATCCGCGCAAC
The DNA here is from genome assembly GCA_022545495.1 of Chrysanthemum lavandulifolium. NCBI lineage: Eukaryota > Viridiplantae > Streptophyta > Magnoliopsida > Asterales > Asteraceae > Chrysanthemum > Chrysanthemum lavandulifolium. The sequence continues at coordinate 287,185,805 of CM040243.1, read as the reverse complement.
CCCTTACAGAGCAAGGGTGTCTGCTTTCACCACTAGACCCTTG
>CM040243.1:287055762-287180762 GCA_022545495.1 Chrysanthemum lavandulifolium | reverse complement strand
AGAATGAAGATAAGTTTCTTCAAAGAGATGGAAAACTCTAGAGGTTTAAATCTCTGTGTAGAAATCATATGGACAAAATTGTACACATATTTAATGCATGTTTTATGACAAATTGAATATTCTTTTCTAGACACATTAAATATATAAAGATGATAATTGTCATACTTGTTTTCATTAATATGAAATATGACAATGGAATATCAAAACTCTTTATTGAGAAATTACTTGAGCGAGGACGGTAAGTAATCGAAACGTTTTTTTGAATTCATATAATCTTTGGAAGTGTACGAAGTGCAATAATTCATGAATGGATAAATGCATGCATCTACGAAATTATTCTTATGTTTAATTATTAAATCCTAGTTTTGATTTATAATTGAAATAAGATAAATTTTAAATATTTCTGAAAGCTAGTGAGAGTATTATGTTAAGGTTTTAAATCTTATATGTTGTATAACATATATGAAGTAACATTCCTTGTAAGCTAAATGTTAAGTCTTAGATTGGAATGAAACTTCACTTGTAAGATTTAAGAATTAAAACATACAACCTTGGAATATATGTTTATTATTAATAAATATGTGCAGTAAATAAATGATTCTAATAAAACATGATATATCATTTGGAAAATGGATAAATATCTTTTGACAAGATAAAACATGAATGAAATCTAAGTTTGACCTGTAAATTCATCATGTACATCATGTTGTATATTAAAATTGTTGTATCATTCTTGAATGAGAAGTGATTTGACAACATTGATATCTAACTAAAAGTTATTAGATAACTTGTGCAATGAATATTCTAATAGAATTACATCCTCAGCCTGGAATTGCTCATAGATTCTATGGATAAACAATATGTCAATTATTGTGCAAATTGTCATCAGCTACAAACTTGAAAGTTTGGAAGACATCAAACATTACACAATAAGATATTAAAGTTTACGGAGTTTTAATTAGCATATTATTGTTTGTATACAATGATCTTTGGTTTAATTGAGATGACACTCAATACTAGTCATGGTAGGATTTCATCCTTGTTAATGGCCATGTGAACTAGTTGTGCTACTAAGAGCGAAGTTGCATTATACATTAAAGAATAAGAATATTTTAAACTTTAAAATGTTTGAAAGTTTAAATTGTCATAAATTGGTGATAGAGGATGTCACACACTTTATGAATTACTATGTGGATTGGTGAATGCACATACAAGGACTTCACTAATTGAATTCTTGAAATAAGTATTCTCAAAATTACGATAGATCAAGTTGGTTGATTTATGTCTTGTCAACAAATATGATTATCATTACTTGAAGCATAATTCATCAACTGGAATTTTCATGCATTGATCTATTTAGTATTTGGATATAGGATGTTAAACAATTGTTATAATAAATCAAATACTGGGTATGTTTGATTAGTATCGTTAAATTAAGACAAGTCTGGGTGATTTGGTAGAATATACTTAAAAGTATATTGATGAGAAAGCATACCAATTTCATATGATATTCAATGAATTGAATATGTGACTTATCCCAACTACATAATTTACTTTATGGATATTGTTGTTAAGTAAATTATGAATAGTTATCCTCAGATTTGAGATACCAGATAAGTGTCACAAATGTAGTGCATTTATGTGGGTCAACTTAACGTTATACGTAACTGGTAGTCATAAGGGTTGTTTCTAGAAGTGTTGCAAAGTTTGTGGGTTAGTCTCAGTAGTCAAGATAAAATTTGTTCCTTCAAATTTATTTGGAGTTTAATCTTGTTGGGCCTCGTAGGGTTGACAAGATGTTTGTGTGGCCCCACCCAAAATCTCCCGAATATGTTCGAAGATTTGGTAATCTTGGTCAATCACTTAAAAGCGAGAAACAAAATGGTTGAATAAAGAATGACTTAATTCCATATCTTTATTTAACATGGTATTAAACAAAGGATAATAATAATGATAAATCATTAAAGGTTTTCAGGAGCCTTACTCTGGTTGTACTAGAGGCATCGAAGTGTTCTGCAGACGCTAACCGATGTGATCACTCTATTAAGATATATCAAAGTGGGAGTTGTTAGTTTTATGGATATAAATTAGTAGTCGTTAGTTAGGATCGAACTCGAGACCACGGGATTACACGTTACATATGAGAATTAAAGTTAATAATTAAATGTAAAATGTTATATTTATTTATCAATTACACGAAATATATAACGAACGTTAAGTTAATTAAGTGTAATGAACTAATGATCGTTAAATGGAATGACTAAAATAATATAATAGAGATTGGGAAGGTTAGAATCCTGGGGATTACTCAAACCGATCGCCAAGGGGTTCCAAAGCCCAATCCATTGCTAACTTGGTTACGAAGTTACTTTGGGTATAAATCTGGCCTATGGTGCTTTGTATTCCATCTCTTATCTTCGTTATCAAACTCTAAAATTGTTTTGTGTGTTTTCTTTGTTCCAATCGGTCGACCACTCCTCGAGGGTGTCGAAACTTTGTTTTCAAAACAAATATTTTCTTGTGATTAAAACTAGCATTACTTTAATTTGATTTAGCGGCGTGTGTCTGAGCGCCAGACTAACATACTTTTGTTGGTATATCCTATAAACCCTAATTAGAGTTCATCACTACTTGGCTTTTGTGGAATTGATTCTTGTTAATTTAGAATAAAAATGTGCACGATACTTTATGTTTATGTTAGTTAATTATTCATTATCGTTCATATCTGACAAGCATATTCTTTGATGTTTTATGTGTTTTATATATGATAGTCGTATTATATAACTCCAACACAATAACCCACTAAGCCCATCCCTATATTCTGTTGTAAGTTGTAACCAATACATGAATTGTACAACTTGGTTAAAAGACTGTCCCTTACATGAGCTAACACTTACTAGAGTTTTGTCTAAAAAATGAATTGATTACAAATGGTAATTTCTATTTTCACAAGTATCTGTCTAACTCACATCGAGTCATTGACTATCTACTATATTTCGCTCTCCGCTCACATCACATTCTGATAATAACATTTGAGTATTTGACAACCTCAAAAATACTGATCATCTAGAGTAGTTTTTGATGAAATTACAAAACAACCCTTTTCAAGTTTATTGAAATGAAAACTTACCCCAAATATTTAACCAACTTTATATTTTGGCACATTACAGGATTATTAAAATAACAAGAGTAAATTGCAAAAATCGTCTTTGTGGTTTAGCCAAATTGCACGTTTCGTCCTTGTGATTCATTAAGTGCAAAAATCGTCCTTATTTTGCACTGTTTGAATCATTTTGGTCCTTCGGCACCAACTTTTTAGAAACCACACGGACGATTTTTGCACTACCGAAGGACTAAAATGATTCCAAACAGTGAAAAATAAGGACGATTTTTGCACTTAATGAACCAAAAGGACGAAACGTGCAATTTGACCAAACCACAAGGACGATTTTAACCAACTTTTTATTTTGGCACATTATAGTTGAGTAAAATAACAAATTAACCCCTAAAACCGTTAGAATATATATGTTTGGGTTACCCCCTATACCATTAGTACCCCCTTTTACCTGTTTTATTGACATGACAAAACAATTATTTTTATCATTTTTTGTTCCGTATCATTTTTTCTTTTAGTTATTGGTGTGTTAATGGTGGGGTTATGAGTTGACGCTTAATTGGCAGATAAATAACGTGTTATTCGTCACTAGTGACCAAGCACACTCTAATATCATAAGCAATTGTATAATCTTCTTTACATAAATTATCAAATGATAAATGATATAATACCTTGAACTGTTTTTTATAATAGTCTGCAACAGCTAAATAAAATATTATGAAGATAGATTGATTATTATTCTCCATATTCCTTAAACCAGTGAGACTGCACAAGAAAACACTGAAAACAATCTGTTTCCAGGTTGTAACAAACAGCTCAAACATGTGCTTTCAAACATTAACAACATTACCTAATTACTTGACTTTTGACCAACTCTAAATAAACTAAACTTTCTCATTACCGAATATTCTTCGATCCAAAATCTATGAAATACCGATCAGTAACAAGCATGCCAAGGATTGAAACATTATTAGACATAAAACGGTGAAAACGATACAACAAAGGCTTTGCTAATGTAGTTTTCATTCACATAAACCGATAAAATTCCTCACAAAAACCAAAATTCAGCATGTCCAAACACGAATAAATCATAAAAAAAGAAAAAGAGATACAAGAACGGAGGAAATGAGGAATCAAGGTACGTTCTTAAATCTTTTACAGAAATCCCAAAGTTATTATCAACAATAAAGCAAATATCTGAAAAACCCGAGAATGAAGCTTTGATCACTTGAACTCCTATGTACCAATTCAAGTCTTCGTCTAAAAGCACGCTTCCAATAGACAGCAGCAACACATGGCAGCCAAACTGCAAACAATCATAAATAAAAATCACACTTTTAGACTCACTCACCCTCAAGAAACCAAAGTAATACTAATAGTAACTAATAAGTAACATGGTTGATTTCTAGTGCACCAAAACGACCCGTTGCTAATGGATTCTAGTTTGATTCAATTTTTCGCTTACTGTGTTCTCGAGTATCACTTAAGGAAATAAAGTAAATAAAATGATGCGAAACAAAAAAAGTTGTGTTCTCGAATAAGGAGGAAAAAAAAAAGGAAAAAGTACTGAAAAAGAAGGCTTATTTGATTGATTTTGATGTAAAATGTTTTGCTTCCAAAAAATTGGGCCGAAAATGTTTACTTCGCTATTCTTTACTTTTCCTTAATCAAAAAACTTAAGAACTACTTGATCCCCAATTCAACATATGTAACCACTTAAAAACCTTATGCTTCTAAAAAAAACTGTGATTCTCAACTCTCTAGATCCTAAGATAAGTTTTGCTAGAATCCATTAAAAAGTGCAACAATTTTTTATTTTTTTTTTACCATAAGTTACCTAAAAAATATTGTAACACTTTTTTCCCTTACTTTTAAGAAGAACCTTTTTTCTTGTTATTGTCACAGTATTCATGATCTGTTCTTTCTACTTAGATCCATACAAAAAAACTTTACACAAGCCCATAACAATCTAAGTACTATAATAAGGTAATCCAGATCTGATCTATAACTCTGTAAGCATAACAGAATCAACAACCTGGAAAAAGTTGTTAGCTAGTGTACTACTTACCAGCCTTCTAGACAACCAGTGTTGCTGTTTTGTTTTTGATTCTGTGGTGGAGGTTGAGCATACTGTGGGGCATACTGAGGAGGGTACTGCTGTTGTGGGTATCCTTGTGCAGGGTACGCCTGTTGAGGGTACCCTGCTGGAGGATACCCTTGTGGAGGGTACGCGTCTTTTGCGTACCCTTCTTGTGGTGGATAACCTGTAATAATCAAACATAAAAAAAATATATATATAAGAACACTTGATAAGTTGATATGAACATCTGGGTCAAAAAGTTCGTCCTGTAACCTGAACAGAGAAAACCTCATCCGTTATAAATATATAATGGATATACAACAAACCTTGAGGTGGTGGAGCACCAACAGGAGGCTGGCCTTGGTTGTAATAACTCATGATGATGATGGGATTAAAAGATGAAAATTTTGTGTGTGTGTTTTTTTTCTTTCTAAAGATGGAAGTTGAGATTATATAAAGAGGTTGGTTTGTTTGGTTGGGTGGTCTTTTCTTGTTTTTGTGTGTGGTGGTTTTCTTGGAAAAAGTGTGACTATAATGCTCTTTTCTTGTTTTAGTAATAACTTTAAACGCGTACAATACGTGTTTTTTCTAACTTGGTATATTAAGTACTTCTTGTAAACTTAAAAAGACATATCTTTATGCTTCCAATTGTTCTTTCCTGGTACTTTCAGTTGTTTTGTCATGATGGTGGCTCAAGCCATTTGAAGACCTTAAAGCAATATTTAAAAAGTAAGGTCTTACAAATTACTATTGATGTTTGTTCATTTGTTTAAGTTTAAGGGCGTGTTTGGTTCAGATTGAGTAATGGGAAAAGGAAAGACACTAATAATAAGAAGTAATTTCCAAAATGCCTCAAAAGTATAAGTGAGTTACTTTATACGTCTCAAAATTTTTTCTTCCGAAATGGCCAGGCTGAAAGAAATGGGTAGAGTGGCCGACTCTTTACAAAATTGAACACGTGTCCATTCGTGTATTTGTTTTTGACACGTGTCGCAATTTTATAAGAGTCGTTCCTCACCTACCCGGCCGACTTTCATCCTGAAGCTTTTTGGGAAATAAATTTTTTTGAGGCATATAGGATAACTTCACTTATACCTTTGAAGCATTTGGGGAATTACCTCTAATAATAATGAGTATTTCTATTGCATTGATGTTGCATGTTTCGTTCTATAGTCATTCTCATTATCTTAGATATTGCTTGTTTAATTCATAAAGTTGTATTTTTTGTGATTTAACGATTACCAAACAAATTCGATAACATGAAACAAAAGACCAGGAACAAGAACCAAACTGGATCAAGACCTATACATAGAGGTGCCAAAGCAGTGGTCCGGCAAGACGGCTAAATTAAGCTATGACTAAAGCAGGACGGTAAATTAAGATGAAAATAAGCAAGCGGGTCAAAGCAAGACACGTTATACAAATCGCTTTAGAAAAGACCCAAAATGACGAAATAAATTCCTCTAACACCTCATTTATTTTTAGAAAAATAAATATATTATCTATAAATATTTCTTTAAAAACAATTGTAATGCTCTCCGATTGATAGAAATTATGTCTTCGTTTGCCCATTTAACTTTAGTAGATAATATATCTTATTTCAAAAAAAAAGATGAAATTTAAATATACCACATCATTTAAAAATTTCTCAAATTACCGATTTTTTGATTTTGAAGACAAATCGACACATCTACGGATCTACCCTCACATGACTTGACAAAGCATATGAAACCAACCCACTAACCCATGTCCCACTAGCTTTTCGTATATGCAAAACTAGTGGAACAAAATGGGATCAAACAAGGTTGACCCATACTTGATGTAATATTGATAGTAACTAACACAATAATGTATGAACCAAACACTTCCAAAACATAAAATAGTTAGGGTGTATTTGTTTTATTAAGATGTTTTGGAGTGCGACCGACATACCACATCTTACTAGTAAGAGGTGGATGAAAATCTAATCTGAACGAAATAATGTTGTTTGTTTTGTATAATTGTCCGAATGATTTTAAGTCTTTCGTTTTTTGATTTGTTTATTAAACCAACGCAATGCGATAATAAATAGCTTATGTAAATACGACACAAGATTTTTATCATAAATATAACATAGTTAATAAACAATCAAATATATTATATAAAGTTTAAAACAGAGTAAGAAGCGATGAGAACAAGTCCTCCACCTCTTCTTGAGTAAGATGTTATATGTCTAACCGGGCCTTACTCGAAAAAAAAAAAAAACAAAGAAAAGCGTCTGCCTCCTCTCTACCTGGTAAGAGTAAGAGGAGAAGAAAGAAATTTCTTAAGGCTTTTTAAAAACAAACACACCATTAGTTTATATCATTTTTTCTAAAGATATGGATCATTTGAACGTATTAAAATTTCTTTCTATCATTTTTTATGTTAGTTCACTAGGTCTTCCATATGAAAACAAACTTATATATAGCTTCTGGTATCTTTTACTAGTCTTTAAGAACTATAAATGATTCATAACTAGAAGTCCAATCAAAAGCCAGTTTGCCATCTAAAATGACGTTTAACAACTCATATGTGTTCAAAGTCTAACATTATTAATGTGTCCTATTATAAAATTTGTCTTGTGTAAGTCTTATGCTGGGCAAAGAGTGACTGGGGTAGAGTTGTCAATGATTTTATATACCAAATTCAATGTTAAAAAAGAAGGATCGAAAGGTAGCTCTCCAACCGCGGGCCCAGACGCGCGCTCTATGTGGCATACAAGTGTGTATGCGGACCTGGTAGGCCAACTTGAGCCGTCACCACTAAACTATCACGTGAAACTCTAGCCGTCAGTGTATCCGTAATCTTAAAGAGAAAGAAAAAAAGCAACCTATTGTAACGAGCATAACTCCCAAAACGTAAAGTGTTAATAGACGTCACTAGCACCATTAGCTTCGTAACCAAATTCCGAAGGAAAGCATACCGGAATCACCGCCTCCACCGGTAAACGCGCCGTCACACGACATTATAAGTCTCGGTAGTTGCCAGAAAAAAAATCATTAATTTTTTGATTATGTTATACAAATCGCTTTAGAAAAGACCCAAAATGACGAAATAAATTCCTCTAACACCTCATTTATTTTTAGAAAAATAAATATATTATCTATAAATATTTCTTTAAAAACAATTGTAATGTTCTCCAATTGATAGAAATTATGTGCTCGTTTGTGCCCATTTAACTTTAGTAGATAATATATGCCTATTTCAAAAAAAAGATGAGGCTAAATATGATCACATCATTTAAAAATTTGCTCAAATTAGTCAATTTTTTTGATTTTGAGCACAAATTGACACATCTACGGATCTACCCTCACATGACCCGACAAAGCATATGAAACCAACCCACTAACCCATGTCCCACTAGCTTTTCGTATATGCAAAACTAAGTGGAACAAAATGGGATCAAACAAGGTTGACCCATACTTGATGTAATATTGATAGTAACTAACACAATAATGTATGAACCTAACACTTCCAAAACATAAAATAGTTAGTTTATATCATTTTTTCTAAAGATATGGATCATTTGAAAGTATTAAAATTTCTTTCTATCATTTTTTATGTTAGTTCACTAGGTCTTCCATATGAAAATAAACTTATATATAGCTTCTGGTATCTTTTACTAGTCTTTAAGAACTATAAATGATTCATAACTAGAAGTCCAATCAAAAGCCAGTTTGCCATCTAAAATGACATTTAACAACTCATATTTTCAAAGTCCAACAAGATTAATGTCTCCTATTATAAAATTTTCTTGTGTCATCTTAGTTAAGTCTTATGTAGGGCAAAGAGTGACTGGGGTAGAGTTGTCAATGATTTTATATACCAAATTCAATGTAAAAAAAGAAGGGTTGAAAGGTAGCTGTCCAACCGCGGGCCCAGACGCGTGCTCTATGTGGCATACAAGTGTGTATGCGGACCTGGTAGGCCAACTTGAGCCGTCACCACTAAACTATCACGTGAAACTCTAGCCGTCACTGTTCCCCGTAATCTTAAAAAGAAAGAAAAAAAGCAACCTATTGTAACGAGCATAACTCCCAAACCGTAAGGTGTTAACAGACGTCGCTAGCACCATTAGCTTCGTAACCAAATTCCGAAGGAAAACATACCGGAATCACCGCCTCCACCGGTGACGCGCCGTCACACAACATTATAGGTCTCGACGGTCACCGGAAAAAAATAATCATTCATTTTTCGATTATGTTTATCCACTTGTCGGGACTGATGCTATTAAAGTCCGGATTATTATCGAGATAACTATTTTTTTGCCTTGTTTTTACTTTTAGTTTTATAATTTTCATAATTACGGTTTTATATTTTGTGATTTCGTCATTCGAATTGTCGGAGAGTAATAGACGGGTTATGTTAGTCTCGTCAAGCCCGCTTGTGGATTTAGTTTTCTTGTACTCTATACTATTGAATGGATAATATTATTATACAAAGTAATTTACGGGCTTCACATGCCCAGGATTTCTACTAGCTATCCTTATAGACGGGTTTGGTCAACATATGTCACCAGTGGAATATCATACTATCCTTGAGTATCGCCTTATGATTCTTTTATTTCCGGTTGATGAGACATGTCCAGTTTGTCGGAAGGCATGTTTGGATTCTTTTGGGGAACATGCGGTTCATTCAGAAAGAGCTCCGAGCTCAAATCTGCATACGATATGGTTAGGGATGTCCTTTTGGCGTTTGTAGGTGTGATGGGATCGCCAAGAAAAAAGCACTTGTGACCCGTTGGATGGAAGATCCACACTTAGACCGCATTGTTTGGTGTTTGGATGGGTCGAAGGAAACATGCGTGTGTGGATCGGCTGGGTTTCTCTCCGTGGGTTTGAGCGGTAGGGGTTTCTGATGAGGGCGGTGCTTTGAAAGTCGCTTCAGTCAAAGTGGCAAAAACACGAAAGCGTGCGATTGAAAATCTAACGTGTTTTATCCTTTCGTTTGATCTTTTGGTTTCCTTGCACCGGCGATGGAGTTCCTCAATGATTTCAACGAGTTATCATGTGATATTATGACACCTAGATCCATATATGTAGTTTTGAAAGGATTAGTTTCTTTATTCAAAATTGTAAGAAGATTTATTGTCAGTTCTTGGTCGCGTCTTCGTAAATGTCATAAATTGAATGTAAATGAAAACCAAATTTTATATTCTAACATAGTTTATTTGATAAGGGTGAGTTATTGATTTACAGGTAGGGTGGGTGTTAAGAGACCGATTTGGTAGATTAAAAAATAGACTTTGATAAGTAGCTAATTGAGTTAACAAATTTAAAAAAATAAAATAAAAAACATAAAGAAAGAAAGAAAGAAAGCAATGAGACTAAACTTTTATCATTTTTTTATTCTACTCGTTCGAATGAAAAGTACAACTTAAATAAGAACAAATGCAACTTGTCCACTAGCCTAAACTTTAGCACAAAGAATAGAGACGTGGGACTTTTAAACTAGAACAATAAAATGGAAATGTAAACATGGGATAATGAATCTATGGGATAATGCATCTACATAAGGTCCACTTATTCATCCTAAAATCATGCACGACAAAGTAGTATTTCAACTTGCATGGGAGAGTGGTGTAAGGCTTGATCAACTTTTGTAGGCTTGGTCTTTCTAGTCTTCCAAATGTGCAACTCTTTGAGTAATCCGAATGGCTCGGGTTTGGTTAGTACCATACCCGTATCAGTGGTCTAACCGAGATATCTTCGTAACCGTTTCTGACCATTGGTTAGACTTAAGATCAGCGGCGGACCTATGTGTAGAGTATGGGGGGTGTTGCCCTCAATGAAGTTCTCACGGACACACGGAACAGAGCCGTATACGAGGATGTGCAAAGTATAATAGCGCATAGGGTCTCAATTTTTTAAGGGCCTCAAGATATATACCCTGCTATGTATTTGGGGCTTCAAAATTGACTTCCAATGAAAATTGTGAAAGCTACACAATTTTATGTTGTAAATATCTGTTAAAACTTAAAATAAATCTCTAAAATACTATGGTTTTTGTTTAGTAGTTAATATAATATATATTTTTTTCTCATCGTATTTAGTTATCGTATAAGATCTTGCGTAGCCTTCGATTCACCATTACCTACTTAATCGACTGAGAATATGTAGGAAAAAAGATTAAATTAGTAGAAAAATGCCCAGTGTTCCCCAACTAAATAGTATGAGTGCCCTCCATAGTCTCTTAAATTACCAAAAATCAAAGTGCTTTAAAATGTTAAGCGTTCGACTTATTAAACTTTATATTCTCTGTTTCATACTTTCAGATTTATAGTTTTTTGATATAAACAAAATTATAAAAAGAAAAATTAAAAAAAAAACAAACACAAAAACGGAGAGAGCGCTCTTTGTAAAAAAAAGATGGTGCTTAGGGCATCCACTATGGTGGTTTATAAAAGGTTTATAAAAAATGAAAAGATATAATATTGTTAACTATAGTGGACATCAATTTCATGCTACGTGGCGTGAAGAGGTCCAATATCTTAGAACTTTTCACAATTTAATCGATTGAGTTATGTTATATATTTATAAAGCTTTATGAGTTTATCTATAGTGAAATAGGTTTATAAATCTAAAAGGTTTATGTATTTGTGATGTGACATAATTATAAACGTTTGTAAAGGTTTATCGTAGTCGTCTTTCTTATAACCTTTCTCTTAATTTAGGGGGTGATTGACAGGCTTTTTAATGTTTCTTTTGTCTAAGATAATACGATTTTCTTGATGTCCGTTGGTTTTCTGATCGTATTTTTTCGAGGCATAGATTTCTTCAAATTCTTTTTAGTGTTATAAAGATTCAGAAAAGCAAAACAAACTATTTGGCAAGCCTTTTATAATAAACTATAAGGCCTGACGGAGTGGATTCGGGTATAGGATCGAGTAGTTGAAGTTTTGTAGGCTACACCATTCCTTGTGATTCGGGTAGTTGAAGTTTTGTACTAATTCGAGTTCGGAACCCGCTCAACATCCAACTTTATCTCTTCTTTTTTTTTTGTCTTTTGTTGAAATTTAGTGTTAGGGTAGGATCGGGTACCACTCCGTCCACTTAGGGTAGTGTTAGGGTAGTATTGGGGTAGTTTTGAGTTGGAAGGTTTTTATTGGATAGAGGTGACGTGGCACCCTCAGGGTATTAGGGTATGAAACTTGGACTCCCTCCTCCCTAAGGCTGCATAGAGTAAGGATAATCAATCACTCTCATTTCTTCTGACATGTCAGCTTTCTCTCTCCAGCGACCTTCAGGTGATTGGGTGCCATATTTAGGGCGACCTTCATCATTTTTTTTATTTAAAAAAAAACATTTTTAACACAAACTTAAATTTCATTAATAATTAAAACCTTACATAATAATTCAAATAAAATTAAAACATTACAATAAAATTCAAATAATTTCAAACATTACGATAATAAAACGACTAAACTAGTTTTGACTTTGACGATGCCGAATGTCTTCCACCAAATCGGCTTTTAGGCTAAGATGAGTTGTATGGAAATAAGGTGAACGATCGGTTACCTCTCAAATTGACGAAGTACACTTCATCAATGGAGAAATACCAAGTAAGCCAGCACAACTAGGAGTTTGTTGGAAATAAGGTGAATGATCGGTTACCTCTCGAACAATTCGTGTGAATAGTTTTTGGCTCATTCGGAAATGATCATGGAATGCTCTATCGCCGTAAATTGGGTTTTCGCAGAAGTAAGCCGCCACTAAACGGTTATGAGCACCCAAACGATCCCTACTAACTTGGTTACGCGATATTTTATTTGACGCTTTGTCACAATTCTCAATTTCCGGTCATTTCTCAAACTCAATATTCATCATTTCTTATCGGTTCGTGCATGGTTTTGCATTTTACATTAAACGTTTATTTTCCTATTAAATAAGCGTTATCGCAAACATTTATTTTGAATATTTGATCCAACACTTCAAAAATATTCTAATATATTTTATACTCATTTTAAGACTATAAAATTATATTATTATTTTACCCGATGTTTTCAATTTATTTTGTATATAAATTGTTATGTATAAATATTCTGACGGTTTTGTAAATTCAACTCGATAAATATTTATTTCACTCAACTCATGTAAGAAATGCATTTTTATAATTTTTATGACTTTGATACAATCTATTTTGTTCGTTAAAATTTATTTTTAGCTAACGTTACACTAAATACTAAATTACACATACAAATTACACACTATACATTACAAGTAATACATTTATTAATAAAAACACCTCACCCCCCTAGATATCTTGGCCGGCCACCCTTATCTCCTAAGTACTCAACTTGATCTTTGCTACTAATATATAACATATATCTATGACTAGGCAACTTATATGCAAGATATTTTGCAAATAAACACATAGTTACTCACACATTTAAGGTGAAAGACACATGAAACTCTCTCATTTCCTCCATTAAAATTCGGCCATGGTGAAGAAACAAAGAGAAATCCATAATTTTTCATGATTCAAGTATTAATCAAGTCCTAGGAATAATCTAGTAAGGGTTTTGAAATAAAAACCTCAAGATTGTTAAGTATTCTTTGCTCAAAAACTCTTAAATCATTCAAGCCGCGGTTAGAGAGTTGCGTCTCATTTCTGTGCATCCACTTTGTCATCATAACTATTGCACCATATGAGTCCCATAGCCCCACTTTCAATTGTTTTTATACTACTTTGGGGGAGATACATGCTCAACTACTTGCTTTTACAAATACAAATACTCAAAACATTTACACTTTTATGCTACGCTATACTTTTTGTACTTGATTGCATTATACTTGATTGTGTTATACTAAACTTGAAAGTCTCCTTGGATAACACACGCATTGGGTTTCGGAGATGAAGTAGAACCAATGCTATTACTTTCCTTGTGAGTTCATACCCCGCTTTTACTCGTTTAAATTCTTATAAACTATTTGGGGCGAGATACATGCTTATTTATCAAAACATTTAAACTCTTTTGCCAAACAACATTACTTATACTTTAGACTTGGTGCGTGAGGTGACTAGACTTAAACAAACATTCCAATATTTATATGTTGGAAGGCCATTTATTTGGATACTGACCCAACGTGAGTCGTTGGAGGAACATCCCAATATTTATATGTTGGAAGGCCATTTATTTGGATACTGATAACGTGAGTCGTTGGAGGAACATCCCAATATTTATATGTTGGAGGCCATTCTTATGGATACAACCCAACGTGAGTCGTTGGAGGAACATCCCAACACGAGTTGTTGGAAGACCCTGTGGTGATATTTATACTTTAACTACCTTAATGCGCATATTCATGATTGTCATTCTATTTTTAGCGGCGGGTTGTAAACACGCGGGTTGCAAGTTTTGTATGGGCGGAACTTGGGCGGGTGGATTACAATGCCTTTGCTTTGTGAACTCATTTGACCACGTGTGCTCGAGCATAAACTATACATATTTTGGCGGTGGATTGTGAACACACGGGTTGCAAGTTTTGTATGGTGGAACTTGAACCGAGTGAATTCTGATGCCTTTGCTTTGTGGACTATTCTATATGACCAAAACTTTTCCTTTCTTTGCATGAACATTCTTTAAAGGCTTTACATTTCAACACAAACTCTATGAACTCACTCAACCTTTGTGTTGACACTTTTAGCATGTTTTATCTCGGTATCTAAGGCATTCACTTCATGGCATGCATATGGACATATCATAGAGTCGTGGTGACGACGCGTCACACATAGGATTTATGAACTTTAAAAACATCGTTTGGCTTGTATCAAATTTATTTCCGTACATATTGATTTAATTTGGGACCTACACTTTGTAAACTCTGAGTATTTTACTAAATCAAACGATGTATTTTCCAAACGACACTTTAGGTCGTTCGATATAACTGTAACTTTGATGCTATGACAGTCCTCCCCAAGGTATTCCATTCCGCTGCAAAACACGTAATTTGGGGGTGTGACACGCTTGATAAGCCTCCCAACACTCTTCCGCAAACATCATATACTCGCTACTAACTTCATTTTCATCATCCGAAAATGAATCGGCAATAAATAGCTCGTAAGAATTCATAGTTGAAAAGAGTGAAATAAAAAGTGAAATGACAGTGTTATTTGAGAGAATGTGTATATAGAGAATGTGTGAAAAAATAGTGAAATGAGTGTGTTTATTTATAATGTGAAAGTAAGTTTAAAATTTTTTTAGTCCAACGTTCATATCTTAAAATGGTCAAAAAAAGAAAAGCAAATGTACCAAGCGTCGATCGCCCAAGCGACAATCATCTAAAAAAAAAGTAATCGATCGATTCATCACAATAAAGACGATCGATCGCGGTCAACTCAATCGATAGATCGATTCTCTTTGCTGTTACAAGCCTAATGCACGGCATACAATATCTCTATACAAAGACGACTTGTCAATGTAATAAACAATCCAACTTTTTTTAAGATAAACAAGCTAAAATTACCGAGTCCAATTTCATTTTATAGAAATCCTCATCTGTATATATTATGTTTGTAAACTGAGATTTTTTTTTTTTTAAGTATTTCAATTTATATAGAGGTGTAAGGCAAACGAGTAATAAGCTGCGCCGTTAGCCCTTTTGAATTACAAAGCCAATTCTTTTAAAAACTTCGTTTGTAGATCTAGGTGTCATAACATTGTTACGCATAACTCATTGGACTCTATTGAGGAGCTCCACAGGCTCAGGTGCAAAGAAACCAAAAGTATCAAATGTGAAAAGAATAAAAACATGTTGATTTTTAATGCACGCTTTCCCTTATTTAATCACTTTGTACGAAACGCCTTTAAAGCAGCTTGTCCTAGTGTTAATTGCATAGAAGTATGTTACTTTTGTGGCCTTTAATTATTGAAGCAAAGTTTTTTTATTGCCTTTAATCAAACCCGACCCAACTTATTTTAAGTTGCACTAAAATTCTTTATTCCTGGATGCCCCCAATAATCAAGTTTCCTAGTTCCACCACTGCTTAAGATCTTTTGTGAACATATGATGATGTCTAACCACTTGACCACGTTAACGGTTCTTAAGTCTTCTTTTATTCGTGCTTAAAATACTTCTAATAAAGTCTTATAGACTACATTGTCAAATGTGTTACCTTGTTTATTACATGAACATGAAAATTTAAGATTACTTGGAGCTAGAAACAAAAACCAGCATATTTTTCCTTTCTTTATCATCCCTAACACCTTGTATTTCTAACTGTTAATACTGAGCTAAATTGTTGGCCACGGGACGAATTTCGGGTGTTTCTCGAGTGTTTTTGTGAAACATATGGATCTACCCCGGATAATCTCATATAGTAAAAGATCTCGATTTTTCTGAAATGCATAATTCTTAAAAAGCTTTTGTTACAAGTTTTATGAAAAGAATCTAACACATTATTGTCCTTGAGTTCGTCACTGGTTGGATTAAAGTAGCATGAGTATAAATCACCTCACGGGATGAGTTTGAGCTGTTTGTCATGGACTGGTTGGGGTTCTCGGAAAATGAACACTTTAATTGGATGATGGGGCATGGTTCTTTACTTCAAAACATGCAAGCTAGTTGCTTATAATGTTAAATTCATGTGACACGATCCTCATGACCCGTGAGATATCATATGGTAAAGCTGATGCTTTATCATATGTTATCAACTCCTTTCGTCTCAAAATAAACGTTTATATTTCTACTTTAGGTTGTCCTAAAATAAATATACATTTCGTGTTACAACTAATCAAGAGTAATTTTAGTGAGTAAAAATGACAATTGATTAGTAGATAAGGTATTAGTGAAAATTCTTTAACACATTGTGCAAGATTTTTATTTTGAGATAAATGGAGTAAAATAGAAATGATACACACTATAAATGATTTAAGCAAATAATTTAGTAGACCTTGGTCCAAAATTCAACATCATTGTTTTTATGCATTATGCAAATTGACTTAATTTTGATTAAAACCATATGGTCCATAAGTGTAATGTATGTTGGTTTGTACTTTCTTTTTTTATAAGGGTCAATTGCATATATACTCATTAAAACTTGCATATTTGCATATATACTAAAAACATGCTTTACTTGTATTGTACATCATGCATTGAAAACTTTTACTTTGCAAAAATATGTAAATTTTTTAAGTTTTAGTTTGGTATATATATGCAATTCTCCTTTTTTATAAAATTATTGAAATTTTATATGAACAAAAACCCATAAACGCTGGAATTCAATTAAGTATTTAAAGATTGGGCTACATTGTGATACATTTGGGCTGGATTGTTTGTTACAGTTGGCTGGAAATTGTATCAACTTACAATCTTACATGCTAAAGCAATTAAATAGCCCACTTAATCTGGGCTTATTGCTTATTCATTCAGTTGCAAATGTGATCAGGCAAACTCACAAAAGCTTATACTACAATCTATTGTTCCTTTGATCAACTAATAGGTATATGAATTATTTGTCTTTCACACTCTATGCATGCCAACCTTTCGGAAGAGAAGTTTTTAGCGCGCGGTTTAAGTTTTGTGTGTTAGTAGTCTCGAGCCTCGCAGAGAAGTTTTACGCGGTTTAAATTTGGTGTGTTTCAAACGCTTTTCCGATTCATTAGTAGTTGTGTTGTTTTAATATATACGTACGTCCAATGACAACATGATAACATCATACAATTATTATTCACTAATATAAACTATACAATACCCTAAGAAAGAAAAGGACTTAAAGAATGGGCACCCATGGTTAACCTTCCCTTGTACTTGGGGCATAAGGAACTTAAATGCCCTTAATAAATATGCTCAACCTTCCAACAATCTCCAACACAAATGAAGGGCTAAAAATAGATGAGACTTAACCTCCATGGCTCCATTGAGAGTTTCCTTCGCCACAAGGCAAATTGATATTATGTAAAGAAAGTGATAGCCCAAATAATGGACCATTTTGGAAGGTGACCCATAATACTCATGCATTAAAGCCATAATTTGACTTTGACTCAATCTGTAATTTTGTCAAGAAATACATAACAAAGAGATATGTCACCTATATCACATATTCAAGTATTGTGTAGCATTTATGAGTTTTGCTAACGAAAAATGATGGTCATGACTAAACTTGTACTCTACCCATTTCAAAATTATTGTCTGTCGACAAAAAATACATAATTTAAGAAAACATAATTATTACTATTTTTTTCTTACTTTTTAGCAGAATGACAATTTTACCTTTAGCAAATTAATTAATGGGTTCTTTAAAGTTTGTAATAATATTTTCAATAAAGGGTAATATGGTAAATACGATCAAAATTTTTTGTGAAAAAAAAAACTGATCAAACATTGGTATTTATCTATACTATATATATAGGAAAAACCAAAATGTGAAAAGTGAAAAGTTGAAATTAAAAAAGAAAAGTTGAAATTAAAAAACTGATCAAACATATGTTTCAAAAGGAAACTATTAATACATATAGAAAATCGAGTTGACCCGGGACACTTCAAACCCAGAGGGTTGACTCTGTTTAATTTGACCTGTTTTTTCAACCCAACTCGTCGGGTTGACCCGGTTTAATATGAACAATTTTCGACCGGAACGGTTCAACTGGTTGAACCACCCCGATCAAACCCGGTTTCAAAAGATTATGTTTAATCCTCAAATCCTCAAACTTTTCTTATTTTTCGTTTAAAACCCTTAAATAGTTTTTATCACGAAAACTATCTGCCGCTATAAAATCGCGTTGCTATACACGGGTACTCTTCTAGTTTTTAGTAATGGACAATTAAATTTGAACATCACACAAATGATTTGTGGACTATTAATTTGAAACGGATGGAGGTGGCAAGAAAAGAAAAACCCACACCCGACTTGCGGAAAAACTATAAAAAATCTTGTGCAACACTATAGTCCGCAACAAATTAGAGAGAAGTGTTATTTCTATTCTATTGTGTGTGTTTTGAGGTATTTTTAATGATAAAAAATAAAAAGAAAAAAAAACGTTTAAAACAAAAAACAAATTACTGCAAAAGTTGAGGGAAAGTTAATGTGAGAAATTATGTTGATGTGAAGATTTAGGCACAAGTTTACGTATACATTTAATCATGCCAATTAATTATTTTTACTAACCATGATTTTAGTTAAAATTACTTTAATTATAAATAGAAATGATTGAGAGATGATTAAAAATATGAGATTGCTAAGTGTAGCCACAAGGGCCATGTTTAACATATTCAAACACGCATTAAGTGACTGAACATTGAATAATAATCTTTCACTCTTGCATTTAACCTCTCTCAACCGACTTTATTTACCACCAATCATGCATAGTTTTGTTTCTTACATGTAGCCTTTGGGTTATGTTTAGCAAAGCCCTTAAAAATGTACCTAATTTATGCCTAAACTAACGTGTCAATATTTTTGTTAGTTGTAGCAAAGATATTCATTTTTTTTCAAACAAATCAATTGTTGTCACACGGCATTAGACATAACAATCACTAATTAACCATTTACCTTTTACGTTCTCCATATTAAGAATCATTAGATGTGCACATACAAAGAAAGCAGACGGTTACTTGCGAATAGCATCAACCATGTATAGTAGCGTTATTTTTGTATACAACTTATTATTATTATTATTATTATTATTATTATATGGGTGTGGATTAAGTGAGAGTGAAGAAAATTAATGGTTTAAATTAAAATTAGGGTTTAAATATTTAATATTAAATAAATTGCATTTTCTTTTATAAGTAAAGGTATTTTAGTTTGGGTTAATGACATCTATAGCAACGTACTTTCCCATTTGTTCAAATAGCATATACGAACGCAAAAAATACCACAATACCCATCCAACTCTTTACACTGTTAGTCCGTTTGGCGTATAATAGCAATGTACTTTCCCATTTGTTTCATTACCATACGTTTTAGTTGCACCTTCGATTTTAAATGTTTCGTCTGTTTTTATACATTTTTAAGCGTTTTTATACGTTTTCGTCCGTTTTATACGTTTTTTTGGGTAAAGGGGAGTAGTCCTGCACCCTGGTAAAATATATTACTCAAAAAATATTGAAGTACATAGGATGAGGGTGAATCCCTCATCTCAGTCCCTTAGGACACTTACAAGCAACTCTATATAAGAATGACATGCCATTCTTATAACTTACAAAATAAAACTATCAGCCTACAATGACTATACAAGTGAATAAACATTATGAAATTAAAAGCTTGCTTCACAAAGGAGCACCAAAAGCATAGTCATCATAGAACTTCCAATCTTCATTGTCCCACAAACATGCTTCAACAAGAATCAGAACAAGGCTGTGGTAAATAAGGAGAACTTACACCAAAGTCTGGCAGGATCAATGCATCCATTACCACTTCATAAAAGTGGTACCAAGTGAATTCAAACAAGAATCTGCCAAACAAAACGATCAATCAATAAATACCAATCGATCAATAGGGTAATGGTAACCCTAACTTACAAATGTATGTAGCAAGATCGAACAGCCACAATCACAACTTCCAAACGACAACCAATAAAGAAATAACAATGCATTGACAAAGCCATTGTTATATCACCATATCATATCCGACATCCATGCAGTATCAACAATCATAGCAGCCAATCAACAAGATATCACCAAGGACGACAGAACAGGACCACTATATTGAACTAATACAACACAACATACACCCCAACGATGTACCTCTATGAATCAATCATAGCATCAACCATATGACATGGTGACGACACCAAATAATCAGATTGATTCAACATACATACAATCCGCAGCTCCCATGATCCCAAGAAACCCTTAGATCAATGTTAACCACACATAATACTATGGTACGATTAAGTGCATCATCAACAATCACAAGTAAAGTAGAATGAAATCCAATGCGAACCGAAATAGACAAACCTAGGGTTTTTCAAACCCTAACTACCCAATACCACATCATCCATGATACACGAAGATCATAACAGATGCAGCAATACTCCAGTATAAACCAAAAATAGGGTTTAGCAACCCTAACATCCAAATCGATCAACACAAGACGAAGGTTTTTGAACAAGGATACCCCAAAACTTGCCTTCATCTCTCTTAAGCCCATGTACAACACACATAAATCTGATCAAGAACCTGTAGTCCCCCAAACGGGTTACATGCCAACACGCACGAACAGCCAAGAATCTATTTTATACGTTTTTCTTACGTTTTCACACGTTTTTATCCGTTTTTATACGTGTTCTTACATTTTTATACGTTTGCGTCCGTTTTATACATTTTCATCGGGTTTTATACGTTTTTTTTTTTTACGTTTTTATCCGTTTTCATACGTTTTTGTTCGTCTTTGTTCGTTTTTAAACGTTTTCGTCTGTCTTCATACGTTTTCAAGCATTTTTATACGTTTTTCTAACGTTTTCATAAGTTTTCATACTTATTCTTACAAACAAAAACATATGAAAACATAAAAACCATATAAAGATGGATGAAAACGTATAAAAACGAACAAAAACGTATAAAAACAGGCAAAAACGTATGAAAACGTTAGAACCGTATAAAAACGAACAAAAACGTATAAAAACGAACAAAAACGTAAGAAAACGTATAGAAACGAGCAAAAACGCATGAAAACGTAAAAACCGTATAAATACGGACGAAAACATATAAAAACAAACAAAAACGTATGAAAATGTATAAAAACGGGCAAAAACATATGAAAACGTATAAAACAAATAAAAACGTAAAAACATATAAAAACATATGAAAACGTATTAAAATAGACGCAAACGTAATTTTTTAAGCTTTTAAGATTTAAACAAACATGTTTATTCTTTATATGTAGTATAGATAGTAAGCTCATTAGAATTATTTTTATGAGTTTGGTAACTCTAAGCATAGCCCTTAATTAAAGGTATGATTAGCATTGCTAAAAATAGTGAGTTCATTTAAATTATTTTTATGATTTTGGTAACTCTAAACATAGCCTTTAATTAAAGGTATGATTAGCATTGCTAGAAATAGTGAGTTCATTAAAGTTATTTTTATGTTTTAGTAACTCTAGTCATAGCCCATAATTAAAGGTGTGATTAGCATTGCTAGAAATAGTGAGTTCATTAGAATTATTTTTATGATTTTGGTAACTTTAAGAATAGCCTTTAATTAAAGGGAGATGATTTATACATATTGTGTTTTGATTTGCACACTATAATATGCAACTGTTAAAGCACAATATATATCTGACAATTGTTTAATGCACGAGTTTGAGTGTCGTCAATTTTAAAGTGTACAAATCATTTCCCTTAATCAAAGGTATGATTAGCATTGTTAGAAGTAGTGAGTTTATTAGAGGTTATTTTTATGTTTTTAGTAACTTTAATCACAGCTCTTAATTAAAGGGTATGATTAACATTGCTAGAAATAGGCTATGTTTGACACGGGGCTTTTAAAGGTTTGGGTTTTTAAAATAAGTCGGATTATAAGATTAGTCTCGTTTGTTACACGGGTATATGAAAGCTAATGGCTTATAAAATAAGTCATAAGCCCCCATAAGCCCAAGCCCATAGAAAAGGGTTTACAGGGGCTTATGGTTAGTAAAATTACTTAAATACCTTTTAAAATATAATGAATTATCACATAAAAGCTGAAAATATATGTGAATTTAATTTGATGTATTATTATACGATTTTACATTAATAAGGTTCAACCTCAACTAATTCGCCAAACAGCTTTATGAAAATATAATCTTCAACTTTCGGTTTATAATATAAGCCTCAACCTTAGCTACAACCCAAGCCTCAGCCCAACCTATTACACCAAACATACCTACAATGAGTTCATTAGAAGTTATTTTTATGTTTTTGGTAACCTTAATCATAGCCCTTAACTAAAGGTATGATTAGCATTGCTCATAAATTATAACGATTCAATGTGAATGATACTAACAATTGCATATCGTCGAAGCCATTAAAAACAAATATATACACACATGTAGTGTTATTGGAATAAACATTTATGGATTGATCTCTTTAGCTTTATTAGGCCAATTTTACTCTTTAACTTCTTGAGTCTTGGTGATTAAGTTTGTGCTATATACCTAATATTTATTTTTGGGATTAAGTTGTAAAATATGATATAATTTTAAAGTGTTTCGCTTTGGTATGTGTAATTTTTTTTTTAAATTGTAAAATAGCAATATAGTTTTTTAATGTGTTCTAATTTGGTACTTGTACTTTTTGTAACTTTGTTTAAGTTGTAGAATAGTAATGTATTTTCCATAAGTATTCGAATTTGGTACGTGGATGACGTACCAAAATGGAACACTTATGAAAAGTAAATTGATATTCTACAACTTAAACAAAGTTAAAAAAAGTACACGTACCAAAACAAGACACTTTGAAAAAGTACATTGCTATTTTACAACTTAAAAAAAGTACACGTACCAAAACGGACTTTGAAAAGTACATTTCTATTCTACGACTTAATCCCTTTATTTTTTGGGTAAAGGGTCTTTCATCCGATAAAATGTATTACAATAAAAAAAACGTTAAAATACAAAGGATGGGGTAAATCCCCCATCTCTACCCGATCAGGGCGAAACAAATGCACCACATGTGCAAAAAACCAACACTAATAAGCTAAACAAAAACTAGCTAACAAAAAAAATGTTTATGACATGCCATAAATATCAACAACTAACTATTTCTTTTTACGTCCCTGCACCTTGAAGTCTCTCGAAGAACCACTATTAATCTTGGATCTAGTGAATATCCTGGGTTGGAGACTTTCGATTGATAAATTGCCAACTCGTGTGAACTTGGATGCTCGTGGCATTGATATTCCATCGGCTCTATGTCCTGTATGTGGGGAGTGTACGTAATCAACAAGCCATCTTTTCTTTGAGTGTTCATTTGTTACTTAGGTATATAACATGTTTGAAAGGTGGTGGGATATTCATATTTCAGATAAAAGGTGCTATCAATAATGGTTAGATTGGTTCTTGGCTCTTCAGTTAAATAAGGCGCAAAAACAGTTTTTAGAAGCGATGTTCTTGTCACGATGGTACGGGTGGTGTGATAGAAACGCATGTGTGTTTGGAAAGGTGAGACCGAAGAACAATTTATTTTTTGATAAATTTGTAACACAGTCGTTCGTGTGAGTCAATAGTAGATATAGATCCAAAAACTTGAGTTAGGTTGGTTGGCTACAAAACCCATCTCTTTTTACCTCCGATATGTAATTCCTTTTTATGCTTTATTTTCTAGCTTCTTGCTAGTTTCAACAAATCTCCGTCATTAAAAAAAAATAACAATATCATCGTAATTCTTATAAATTTCATCATCACTGTTAGTAATCACATCCACAAACGAATCACTACCCTTATTTAGGTTTAAAGTGTTTGGAGAATTTAACTTTTTTACATAAGACAATCCCAAAAGAACATGTTCTATGCGACTTTACCCCTTTAATTTTTTACTTTCACTTTATCTTTTACATGGAATGAAATAAAATCACGTGGCTTTGACAAACTTTGAGGCACATGAAAGATCTTATCTTTGGTTAAGTAATCCTTATTTCACCTAGGCCAAAGTTCATTTTTAGCTTTACGAGTTTATAATAATGATCAATATTGGATGTCACTTAAAACATCGAAGCAACCTTTTTACGTTCAGATAAAGATAAGACTGTCTACATCGCACCTTCTTCATATCTGTAGATTGTAGAAGACGGATTTGAGTAGTGTTGGCTTTTTACTTAAAAACATTGAAGCAATTAACAAAACTTTGTCTTAACTATTCTCCAAAATCATGTCTCTTAAAAATGATCCAAAAGAAATTATGTAATATTATTTGTTTAGTGTTTAACTAGTCATAATACCTGTGCACGCACAAGTTTTTGACAAAAAAAATTATTTTGTATTAATACTGAATATTGTGTCTTTAAATATAATTGCATATAATTATATAGTTATAAGTTTCGTGTACGCATGAAACTTACACATAAATCAAATTTATTTTAATATTTTAATTCAATACATACACATATAAGAATTTCTCATGAAAATTATGATATAAGTACAACTAATACTTATACACAAGCTTTTCATTATGCATTAATATCCATTAGAATTTGGTAAAATATTTGTAAAAATTTCTGTTAGGTAACTTAAGATTTAATTTTATTTAGATGACAAAGATGTTGATGTTGTTATTTAAGTTTCACTCTCGATATTATGTTCTACACATGACGCAAGTTTAATAGCACATAATGGCGTTGATAAAGTTAAAGTATCTTTCTTATAGTTTTTTAAAATGTTTTTAGATATCCTTATATAAATAAATAAAATTATAGTCGTTGTTATAAGTAGAATGACATATATTTATTTTATATTAAATTAATTCGTCTTACAATTTGATAATTATATTCTCGTTTTAGTAATTTAGCCGTATTTGAAATGTAAACTCGTGTCACATAAGTTAAACTTTTAAAAATGAAATAAATGAGTCCTTATTGAACGTATATAGTAAAAAAAATCGATACTTATAATCTTATGCAAATTTATATGTTGTTATTTTAAAACAACATATCATTGTATTTTTTAAGATTGAAAGTATAAATGGTATAAAGTATAAGGGGGTATTTGTTTATAATCCAAAGTTATTAAAAAATATGGAGGCTAATAATATTACACTTAACTATATATAAAATTTAAAAATTCAACCACTAAAGTTTTATTAATTACCTCCACTTTTTAAGTTTTTATTTTCACAAATTTAACACCTATATTTTTATGTGTTTTTTTTATCAACCAAATATCTCCACCAAATTTATTAAAGTTTAGTAAAATCAATTTAATTTTGACTTTATTAACCAATCACATCAAACGATTTTGCTTACGTGGCAAAATCGAGCCTCTCTATTAGCCCAATTGTTTTTGATAAGAATGAATTGATAAAATCGACAAAATAATGTAATTCCTTTATTATATAAATATAAAAGATTTAGGATAAAAGATCGTTTGAGGACAAAGATTATTTACATATCGAGGATCAATCTCCACCATCCATTTTTATTTGATCTAATGTATGAGATTAATCCCAACAATTTTAAAACCCACTTTCATCATTTTTTCAAATATTAATATCTTTCAAACCGTTAATCGTTAAGCGAAAAAAAATATCGTTCGACGAGCGTTTAATTATCTTTTATAGATGGGCGACTTTGATATACTTTCGACAAAAAAAATTTCGTATTTTTCACGGTTTTTTTTTTAAGTTTTCGTTTTTACGTTCTTTGAAATTTGCGTTGAAAAATCATATATGATAAAACACTAATTTGAATATCGTATGTGATATTAGTGTAATATCATATATGATATGTAATATCACGTGTGATATTAGTGTAATATCATATATGATATTACATATAATATCACGTGTGATATTACATATCATATATGATATTACACTAATATCTATCACATATGATATTGATTTAGTGTTTTATCATATATGATTTTTATGTAAATTTCAGAATGTAAAAAGCGAAAAGATAACGAAAACGTGAAAAAGCGAGGTTTTTCTTTTTCGAAAGTATATCAAAGTCTTGCCATGAAAGATAATTAAATCTTCGTCGATGATACAGAATATTTTCGACTTAACGATTAGCGGTTTAAAGATATTTAAATTATAAAAATAGGTGAAATAATAAAATCTTTAAATCTCGGTAATTGATTTCTTTTTAAATGGATGGTGAAGATGAGTCCCTTGGTATGTAAGAAAAGTTTAGTATGTAAAATAACTCTCCTCAAGATTTAGGGGTTGGGTAAGATGTATGAATCGAGTCGGCTACTTTTTCTAATAAAACGTCGTAATCACTTTGATATGATCTCACTTTTTATCTTTTTAGGTTATTGCTTCACAAGTAGTAAAAGAATATTATACATATCATGAATCTTCATTAAAAATATGATTTTCACACTCGTATCTTTTGTTAATACACATTAATCAGCCAGTGTCTTAAACAGTTGTATTATACATATATCCAGTTTTATTCGCTAATACATTAAAGTGTGCAAATCAAAAGACACAGTATGCACAAATCGCGTCCTTTTCTAAAAAATGTTAATCTATCAAATGTTTTACATAGAATTTACCAATGAAGCAATTATCATAGATAAGTAAAAACACAAGTAATGAGTATCAACTTAGAGCATTGTAAATAACTATTTGTAATTGTGGTAATAACAAATTTACAAAATTACTTGCATGTCACGTATTACGTGTTATTTGTGAGACAGGTTAATATTTGTGAGACAGGTAATTTCATGATGCGTCAATAACAAAGTAGTAATTTAATTCGATATAAAGTTTTAACCTACTAACCACCAAAAATAGAAAGAATGAAATGTGTCATTTGTAACACACAAAATTACCTAAAAGTACCCATGCCACATGTTTAAATTCCAAGACAACCAATGGCAAATGGTGTAGGTAAGAACACCAATCCCTTATTTTAGAAGCAAACATGCATGTTGGTAACATTTGGGATCAGAAACCCTTTCCTTAGTTTAGCAACTCCTCCAATCTTCACATTCACAACATCATCACTGGAATTAAAAATGCCTTCCGGTAACGACGGGGCCACCGTCACGTTCCTAAAACGAGAACTCGAGGCTTCATTTGTCAAGATCGACTCACTAGAGTCCGCAAACCACGAGCTGAAACAAGAAATAAGCCGTCTCAAAGCACAAATAAGTACTCTTAAAGCACATGATCTCGAAAGAAAATCAGCCTTATGGAAGAAACTACAAAGCTCTATGGATTCGAGCAAAGATTTCAACGATCCGCCACAAAAAACAAAGCTTCAAGTCGACGTAGTACTAGATCATGCACCATTTAAAAAATCGAGCACAATCGATACAGAAGCTAAAGCCATGCTACCAAAACCGCCCCCTTCACCTCCACAATGGCTGCAAAAACGAGTAATGGCTCCACCTCCACCACCACCACCTTTACCCTCGAGCCCGGTTGGATCAAAGGCCGTACGACGTGTTCCAGCTGTTATGGAGTTTTATCGATCGTTAATGAAGCGAGACACCCAAAAAGAGAATAAAAATGGGGTCGTTGGGGTTGTCTCGGTTACGTATTCTCGTGATATGATTGGTGAAATTGAGAATCGATCGACTTATCTTACCTCTGTAAGCTTTTGAACTCGATCTATCAACACTCTAACAATGATATATGTTTTTTTTTTTTTTTTTTTTTTTTTTTTATACACATTAATAATTCTTATGATAGGCATTGTATGGTACTAATACTAGTAGAAGTATGAACTTATGTTGCTATTTCTAACAATTAACTCTTTGATCATAGATAAAATCAGATGTCGAGAAATATGGACAACTACTAAATTTTTTGATAAGGGAAGTCCAGAGTGCGGCATTTACTGAGATTTCTGATGTTGAGGCTTTTGTGAAGTGGCTAGACGGTGAATTGTCGTGTTTAGTAGATGAGCGGGCCGTTTTGAAGCACTTTCCACAGTGGCCTGAACGAAAAGCCGATGCTTTACGTGAAGCTGCTTTCTGCTTCCGAGATTTAAAGAATCTTGAATCGGAAGTTTTAGCGTTCAAATGTGTTCCGAAGCAACCTTTGGCTCAATCACTAAGGAAGATGCAAGCACTACAAGACAGGCAAGTATGTAGCACTTTAGCATGGACCAAAATTTACTGTATGCAACACTAATACAACGTGCACATTTATGATAGTAGAAAGATGTTCAGAGTCAGAAGACTTGTAAATCGGAGAACGGGTTAGGTTTTTCTTGTTTAGGTTAATTGAGGAGAGTGAGTCTTTGACTAAGATGTACGCGACTTAACCAAGTTATCCTTCAACCGTTTCCGACCCTTTTTTTGGTTACCTATAAGATGTGTACCTAGTGAAGTTTGAACGAAACTCTTCTAAGGACATCATGATGTTTGACTAATAGGATATTGCGATAGCAAGTATAGAAATTTTTACCAAATCAGAAACTTCAAACTTTTTAGTGTGATTTTTTTTGTGAACATAATTACAAATTCACATATTCATGTACTCTAACTTTATTTCAGTGTAAAGTTTTGGGGACTGATGGAAATCGGTTTTATTATCTGTGTTTAGGGTGGAGTCTAGCGTTAGCGGAATTGAAAGAACGAGAGAAGGTACAAGCAAGCGATACAAGGAGCTTCAAATTCCATGGCAATGGTTGATGGACACCGGGGTCGTTGGTCAGGTAGAAGCAAAACCCGCAAAGCACTTTTCTTTATTAACAAGCGAAGCAACTTTATTATTATAATACGAGTACTTAATTAATTAACACGCGATTAATTAACAAAGCTACTTTATGGGTGCATTATATTTTAATCACTCTTGATTGTGAAGCTAATTAGTTGTTGAAATAATTGGTGACAGATAAAACTAAGTTCACTAAAACTAGCAAGAGAATGTATGAGAATGATAGCGAAAGAATTAGAAAGTAATGAAGCTTCACGAGAAGGCGATCTTTTGCTTCAAGGGGTTCGATTTGCTTTTCGTGTTCACCAGTTTGCTGGAGGGTTTGATACCGATACGATGCATGCATTTGAAGAATTAAAGGAGATTGGAAGCAAGATCTATAACAAGTAGCAATAGAGGTTCAAAGATGAATGACATAATTAATGTTGTAATTTAATTTTGAGGCTATGTTTGTATGTGTGTATGTATATGGTGGAAAATGCATATATATCAGCAAGGAAACGAGTCTTAACTTGCTGCTGAAAATGTTCACTTCCACTTACAGAATATACGTATATGTATATGGACTCGTTACGAAAAATCCTGGATTCGTCACTGCTGCTCACATCAAACTAAGATCTAGACATTTTTGTTTATCAACTCTACATCTCTCTTATCCTGCAATGATCAAATGCGTTATGGGTCTTATGGCATTCACTATCTATTGAAGTCTCACGTTATGTTAGTAACTTACTACCTACACATTATTAGAATGGTAATTGTCCGATCTTCTCATTACACACCAAAACAATATATAGATACAAATACAATGTAAGTGGGTCGAACCTATACAAAACTAATGAAGCACATGTCACAAAATAATATACGTCTAACAATCTCCCGCAGGCTGCAGTTTGAGCGGGAGAGGACCGAACACTCAAACTAGAGCTAAATTCTTCAAACAACGCAGAAGGTAAGCCCTTAGTGAAGATATCATCATACTGGTAACGTAATGGCATGTGAAGAATATGAACCTGTCCTGTAGCAACAAAGTCCTTAACACAAGTGAATATCAATCTCAATATGCTTAGTCCGTTGATGCTGAACCAGATTAGCTGTCAAATACACTTCACTGACATCGTCACAATATACTGTTAGTCGATTAGTATAAGGCTTAGGCCGCCTGTTATGTGTTTAGGCCCATATTGTATCCTATATATATTTATCATGTACCAAACATTATACTTATTACGATTACTCATTATCTTACATGGTATCATAGCCTACCCACCGATCCACATAAACCTTAATTATTTTTTTCGATTCTTTGTTTGTCGACCTAGAGTTGTCGACGGTTTCGGTGTTTGTCGACCAGTGTGTTGTCGAAGGTTTCAGTGTTTGTCGAGTGTTTGGTTTTTTTGTTTACTGTTCGATTATTCTCAACCCTACGTACCACTTGCCTACTTTTGTGGCCCTCTTTTGGCCCTACCCCTAGAACATCATCTTGTGTTGCTATCTCGTACACACGACACCAGACTCAAGCATAGCAACATCAAGTACCAATTTCCTTTTAGCTATCTCGTACACATGAACCGATCACTACAAACCCTAACACATCACCATGACTACCGATCCCTTTCCTCCCCCACCGGTTCTCACTTTATCTGATAAACTTATGGCCATGAATCACTTGACTACTTTTGTTCCCATTAAACTAGATGTTGATGAGATGAACTACTCATCATGGGTATATTACTTTTCTCATCTTTGTCATGGATATGGCATCTTGGATCATCTCGTTGATCCACCCGCGTCCTCCTCTACTGAACCTCCCACACCACCCACAAAGGATGCGGAATGGCTCAAGGTTGACTTTATTATCAGGTCTTGGATTTTCTCCACACTTGCCTCAAATCTTCAAAAGAGGTTGGTTGTTCAAAAGAGGTTGGTTGTTCTCAATCCCACAACTGCCAAAGCTGCATGGGTCTATCTTGAAGGGATCTTTAAGGACAACAAACGCCCACGAGCTTTGGCTTTGAAGGCGGAATTACGTAACTTGAAACTTGGGGACTTAACTATTGATGCGTATTTTCAGAAAATTGAATCCATTGCTTCGGTTTTGAATGGTATTGGTTCTCCTCTTAGCAATGATGACATTGTTACGTTTGCATTTGAAGGCTTACCCAATGTATATGATGTGATTTCTACCGTTATTGTTAGTCGGGAACCCTTTCCCGATCTCAAAACGGTACGTTCTTTGTTGACTACACAAGAGATGCACATGAAGTCTAAAGTTCAAGACCCGCTTGTGGAGGCTACATCCGCGTCTCCTATGGTTCTATTGGCCAATGCTAATGCTAATACTCGGCGTTCATCCAATCCTTTGGACAAAGTGCACAAACCATGCTTTCTTTTTGCTAAAGGTTCTTGTCGTTTGGTGAGGCATGTCGATATCTTCACAATGGTGTTCATGGGAAGTCCACTTTACTTTCTCGTAGTTCTGGTTCGTCCCCTCAAGTGTCGGGTTTTACTTCTTCGGATATGGATGCATTGCAACACTTATTGGCTAAGTTGGGGTTTAAGTCTTCTCCAACAAATTCACATGCTCCACTTGCTTCGTCCCCTGTTGCATATCATACTGCCATTTGTCCGTCTGGGCCGACCCAATCGACCGTATCATCTTTCCCATATACGGCCCACTCTTTAGGCCCAAACGTGGGGGTATCCAATTTATTTGGCCTGGGTTACGGTGGCCTGCCACCAGTTGGCTCGTATGGTGGTCTGCCATCAGTTGGTTCCTACGGTGGCCTGACACCAAGGTTCACAGCTGGGGGTTCACTACTTCCAGGTTCACATTTGCAGCATGGGGTTCATATTCCACCAGGTTCACAACAGTTAGTCGGTTCACCTTTGCAGCCAGGGGTTCAGTTTTCGGTTGGTTCACAACCGCAACAGGGAGTTCAGTTTGTTGCAGGTCCACAACAGGGTTCGGGTCAACCACACCAGCCTGGGGTTTTTAACCCGAGATCAGTCTAAGCAACGACATTTGCAACTTCATAATACTCTGCCTCCGCACTAGATCGTGATAGTGTAAGTTGACGTTTGGATAACCAGGATAATAATTGTCACCCAAAAATACAAAATAACCAAATGTAGATCGTCGAGTAGTATGACAACCAGCCCAATAGACTTCCGATATACTACGAGAGAAAAGGCATAAGATGAATATAACTGTAATCCATAATCTAATGTCTCTTGAACATACCAAAGAATACATTTGAGAGCTGCCAAGTGAGGCTCTCCGGGGTCATGCATATATAGACATATTTGCTGCACATAATTAGATAAATCTTTGTTAATACAAATAAACCGTAAAAACGTTTGTTTATATTTAGCGATCTCGTTATATTTTGTTGATAACAAATATAAAATTATCATAAGTAAAATTATAAGAATACATGTTGTTTTGTAAAGTATATACATTTGGTCATTTACATAAATGTTGTAATAATATTGTAATATAATATGTAATAGGTTGGGTAATATCCAAGACCCATGACCCATACCCATGGAGCTAATCCATAACCCATGACCTATTGCATGACATCATGCATGAAATCATGTTAGGTATTATCCATGACCCATGACCCAATGTCTATGACCCATGACCAAAGACCCATGACCCAAGACCCATGACCCATTGTCTCGATACATTGTATCTTGTTGGGTACCCATGGCCAAGGACTCCAATGAGGTATGTTCCGACTCTCTATATTACAGTAGTTCATCTCTAGATGATGAATCCTTATATCTTAGAATATAACAAGCTTTTCAAAATTAGTCTCAAGGTAATTAACAAAAATAAACTTTTGAAAAATAAAAATAAACTATTAGAAAAAGACGTTTTTGAACTAAAAGATAAATTAAAGAGACTAGAAAAGGGAAAGGAAGTAAGTGGTGAATGCAAGCTTTGTGTAGAACTTCAAACTTTAGTTGATCACCTAGATTCTAAAATTGTTAGACTAAGTACTAATTACCTTGATAAAATACTTGATAGTGTTAAAACGGGTAATAATCAAAAGGGTCTAGGTATTCAGGAACATATTGCGTCAACTAGCGAAGTTAAGGAAACACAATTTGTTAAAGCAAATGAAAAATTAGCCACTGTAGTGCCGGATCCGGCGGATCCCTTGAAAAGGGATTCGGCTAGTGAAAAAGAAGGGATCCCGGCACCTGTAGTAGTAAAAAGTAAAAAAAACGCAACCATCTCTTCTAGAACCGAATTTATTGTCGTTAACAAAAAGAAACCAACTCATGTTACTGTTAGGAATGTCAAACAACCACCCTCCTTAAAACAAGGTCAAGGTTTAATAAAAAATAAAACCCCATCGTTCTCTAAACCTAACACCACTATAAAAAGGCCAAACAATGTTTATCCTATAAGTAACCACCATCAAATAGGCTGGAATCTTAACTCACAAAATGGTTTTCCATTTCAAAACTATGTACCT
The DNA here is from genome assembly GCA_022545495.1 of Chrysanthemum lavandulifolium. Lineage (NCBI taxonomy): Eukaryota > Viridiplantae > Streptophyta > Magnoliopsida > Asterales > Asteraceae > Chrysanthemum > Chrysanthemum lavandulifolium. Next base: position 287,146,803 of record CM040243.1, on the reverse strand, counting down.
TTGAATGCTTTTACACCATTTTCGTATATGCCTCATATGAATGAAATGTATAACACCAATGGACCCATGAACAAATGGGGACCAAACTTTTGAGTTATCTGTTTTCTTAGGTGTGCCTAAAGGTTGACTTAGATCCGGACAAATGGATCAAGGATAGCGGGTGCACAATGCATATGACCGGTAATAAAGCGTTGTTCTCCACATATGAATTCTTCAACGAAGGAAATATGGTGTTCGGCAATAGTAAAAGCAAAATTATCGGAAAAGGTACAATCTCTCACAAATCTTTGACCATTAATGACGTACGTCACATAGAATACCTAGACTTTAATCTACTAAGTATAGTTCAAATATGTGATAAAAAATGCAACGTACTCTTTAGCGAATCCGGTAGTAAAATCTTGAAAAATGGTATTACTATAGGAAGAGGTATTAGAAAACATGGAGTCTACGTTATTAAAATCAGAAACGAACCAAAAGACAAACTTTGTCTTATCTCTATGGATGATACTTGACCTTATGGCATCGAAGATTGGGTCACGCCAATATCGACTTCTTGATCGCTATCATCCAAAGAACTTGTAAAAACCTACCTAAACTTATAAAATCATTATACTCTATTTTGATCTATTAAAAATTTGCTTGTACCTAAAAGCTACCAAAACCTTACAAGTTATTATTATTTACTTACACTTTAATATATACACATTTATACTTACATTTATAAAAAAAAAAAAAAAAAAAAAAAAATGATTTTGAGAGGTACATCCCCCCCCAAAACCGGTTCTATGGGGGGGAGGGTATGCAATAAATGGTTGGTGCATTATTTTCCTTGATTGTATTCATATACACTCCAAGTTACCAAAAATTCAACTCATTCATTCATTCCAAAAGTTTCAAGTCTAGAAAAGTTTTCCTTCTCTCTTGCTCATCCTCCATAACCGGTCATCAAAGAGTCTCCAAAGGATCATCAAAGTTTTTCTAGTTCAAGCATAAAAACAATCTAGTGTATACTCTTTATTGGTTTTGAAATAAAAACCAAGGGTATTTAAGTTTAATCCTTGTTACCTACACCTCATCACTATCACTTGTAAGCATGTTTTTATCATTTTCATGTAAAAATACGAACATCATTTATGTGATGCTTGTAATATCGGAAAAAAAGTACATGCTAGTCATAAAGCTAAAAACATAGTTTCTACAACAAAATATCTAGAATTACTACATATGGATTTATTTGGTCCGTCCGCTATCCAAAGTTACAGAGGTAACTTCTATACCTTGGTTATAGTGGACGATTACTCTAGGTACACATGGACTAAATTTTTAAAGAATAAAACTGAAATATTTGATCACTTTGAAATCTTAAGTAGAAAAATCCAAAAACAACTAGGAAGTCCTATTGTGTCGATCCAAACGGATCATGGTCGGGGAATTTGATAATGAAGTGCAATTCGGATCCGTTTGTGATGCTAATGGTATTACCCACAATTTCTAGGCTCCTCGCACTCCACAATCAAATGGGGTAGTTGAAAGGAAAAATCGAACCCTACATAAATGAGTCGCACCATGATTAATGAGCAAACTATTCCTCAAAAACTTTGGTGCAATGCCGTTGACACATCAACTTATATACTAAATCGAGTCTTAATTAGACCATTCTTAGGAAAAATCCATACGAGTTGTTACGAGGCAAAAAGCCTTCGTTAGAACACTTTCGAGTCTTTGATAGTAAATGTTTTATCTTAACATAAAAGACTATTTAACTAAATTCGATCCAAAATCAACTGAATGTATTTTCTTAGGATATTCTCCTAATAGTAAAGCATACGTAATACTAAATAAAGAAACCATGAAAGTTGAAGAATCTTTAAATGTCAAATTTGACGAGAGTCCACCTAAAACCTCCTTACTTCTCGTCGATGACGAGTTAATCGAAAGTGAAGTCTTAGAAATAAAAGAAAATGTAAACAAAGAAGATGAACCATTAAACAATGAAATTATCAATGTTAAAGAGTCTAAAGAACTTTAAGGTCTCAAGTCCAAAACCAAAGTAGTCTCTTTTGTTTCGTGTCAACTATAGAACCTAAAAACAGTCAGGAAGCTATAAAAGATTAAAGTTGGGTTATGGCTATTCAAGAGGAATTAAATCAATTTGTTTCTAACAACGTTTGGACACTTGTCCCTCTAACTAAACACCAAACCATAATTGGAACAAAATGGGTATATAAAAACAAGTTAGATGTAAGCGGTGTCGTGTCTAGAAATAAAGCTAGACTTGTTGCTCAAGGATATAACCAACAAGAAGGCATAGAATTTGAAGAGACCTATGCTCTTGTAGCTAGATTAGAGTCTATAAGAATCCTTCTTACGTATGCTTGTGCTCATGATCTTAAACTCCTTCAAATGGATGTCAAACGTGCTTTTCTAAATGACTTTATAAATGAAGAAGTTTATGTATCTCAACCTCTGGGTTTTGTCGATTTTGAAAAACCTAATCACGTGTACAAACTAAAGAAAGCTCTTTATGGTCTTAAACAAGCCCCAAAGGCTTGGTATGATAGACTCAAAGCGTTTTTAATTAAAAACAACTTTACCATGGGGTTAGTTGACAACACACTTTTTACAAAGAAAAATGAGTCAAAAATAATTATTGTTCAAATATACGTGGACGGTATTATATTCGGATTAACTTGTCAAGACATGTGTGATGATTTCTATAGAATCATGCATGATGAGTATGATGGAAGAATTAAGTTTTTCTTGTTCTACAAATCAAACAACTAGAAGATGATATCTTCTTCAATCAATCCAAATACATAAAAGAATTGTTAAAGAAATTCGGATTAGATGAGTAAAAACCAATAAGAACACCAATGTCCACCGATACCAAACTCACCAAAGATGAAGACGGTGAATCCGTTGATAACACCAACTACCGTGGCATGATTGGTAGTTTCTCTACCTCACGGCTAGTCGGTCGGATATCATGTTTAGTGTATGTCTTTGTGCTAGGTTTCAAGAAGACCCTAAAACTTCACACCTAGAAGCCGTCAAAAGAATATTTAGATATATTAAGGGTACAACTCAATTAGGATTATGGTAACCTAAGGGAACGGGGGTAGAAACTATTGTATATGTAGATTCTGACCATGCAGGTGATTAAGTTGACCATAAAAGTACAAGTTGTGTTTGCTCCTTTATGGGGTGTTGCTTAACATCTTGGTTCTCAAAGAAGCAAACGGCATTAACTATCTCAACAACCGAAGCCGAATATGTCTTCGCCGGCAAAACATGCCAACAAGAACTATGGATGAAACAAGCGTTAGTTGATTACGACATCCATCTAAGTGACATTGCCATTCTATGCGACAACAAAGGCGCTATAGATCTTAGCAAAAATCCGGTGTTGTATTCTCGTACCAAACATATAGAGATCCGTCATCACTTCTTAAGAGATAATGTTAAAAAAGGGAACATTTTTATTGAGAAAGTGTCATCCGAAGACAACGTAACCAACATCCTCACCAAACCGTTGAAACGCGAGCAATTCAACTTACTCCGTCTAGGTCTTGGTCTTATGGAACAATCGTCTTGAAATACCCATTTCTCTACAAGGTATATAAACTTTTGCTTTACTTCCTCTTCTGAGTCTAGGATTTCTATTTCACACGATTCACAAACAATATGGGGATTTATTTTAAATACTGAAAATATTTTCTCTTCAAGAAACTCTTCAAAATATTTTCTCAAATATTTCTCCCGTATCATTTGTCTTAAAAATAACTCTCACGCCTAAGACAAACATTTCTTTGCTCATCGTTAATACAAAGTAAAACCTTTTCTTTGCATCTCATATGTCTTTTGAATGCTAAAAGAAATACATAACTAATATGTATTTTCGGTACATTCAATGAAGCAAAGTCCTTGGGTTATCTCACGTATACATATACATCGTCTTCTTTCACTTCTATGTTTATCTTTTTTTAAATAGTCGAGATAATCACATCTCCATATGGTTTTCATATAGGCACACACTAGGCACTATTGTTTCTAAAAACAACTTTTATTTCTTCCTAAAAACATCAGTTCCCCGGATCCCAGCTTTAACACTGGACGGATCCCTAATGGGTCGGATCCGTGGGAACGGGGCACAGTAGCAGTTTTTATCACTTCTTTTTATTATTTTGGCTTGAAAATTTTAAATTTTCAACATTTTAATTTTATCACTAATGAATATTTTCCTTAATGCTTGTACTCTCATGATCACTTGCTTTAAATTCATATATAATCATTAGATTATAGTCCATTTTTGTAGTTTTGGAATTCATTGCAATGCATTACTTATCCTATTAATAAGGTTCTAAAATATTTGCATATTCATCACTTTCAACCTCACAAACAAACCTCATCATGTCTTACAAAGGATCTCCAAACAATGATGAACTCTCTAGTAAAAACAACCCTTTTCAAAAAATCCGAAACTTTATTCTAGCACCTTTCATAATACCACCACCACCCAAAACTAGGAAAACTGCTTGGATTAGTATCTGACCTTGTTGCTTAGCTCAATCTTTGTCAAATAGCTCATCACCAACTACTCTTTCACCACCAAATGACTACAGTATAGCACCTCCACCATGTAACACCCCCAAAATACCGCAGCGGAAGATTGTGTCACTGCGGTGCCACTTCATAATACAAAGTACAAGTTATAGAAAACGACCTCTAAATGAGACGTATTGAAAAGTTACCATTCGATTAATGAAATCAGAGTTACAAACAATGAGGTTACAAAGTATAATACATAAATGTTTACAAAATGTTTCGAATGGTAAATGATAAAAGCGTAAGTCTTCAAAATATGTTGTGCGACTCTATGCTTCGAACTCTAGCTATCGCCTTATAACCTGAGGTAAACATGCTAAAAAGTGTCAACACAATGGTTGGTGAGTTCATAGAGTTTGTTTAACATGTAAAACTTTTAAAGAATGTTCACACAACAAAAGCATTGTAAATCCACTCAGTTGTTAGTCCCGCCCATACAAAACTTGCAACCTGTGTGTTCACAACCCACTGCTAAACATATAGTATGAGTAATACATATGTGTATACGCGCATCATAGTAGTTATAAGCATAAACGTTTTGAGTATGTAAATAGTATATAAATCATGTATCATCCAAATAAATGGCCTTCTAACAACTCACGGTTGGGATGTATCCAAATTAATGGCCTTCCAACAACTCACGGTTGGGATGTATCTAAATTAATGGCCTTCCAACAACTCACGGCTGGGATGTATCCAAATTAATGGCCTTCTAACACCTCATGGTTGGGATGTATCCAAATTAATGGCCTTCCAACAACTCACGGTTGGGATGTATCCAAATTAATAGCCTTCCAACAACTCACGGTTAGGATGTATGTTTGTATCAAGTCTAGTCACACAAGTTGAATAACGCAATCAAGTGTAATGCATTCAAGAATAACGCAAATAAGTTTAACACAATCACATATGTATGCAAGTATTTATGTAAATGCAAGTCATGTATGTAAATCAAGCGAGTAAAGTATTTTTTTGTAATCGAGCATGTATCTCCCCCAAAAGTAATTCAAAACGTAGAAAAGTAGGGGCTATGAAACTCACAGTAATCCTTAAAAGTTTAGAGTACTTATAAAAAAAATTGAGTATGTATCTCCCCTAAAGAGTTTATAAAATGATTAAACGAGTAAAAGTGAGGCTACGAACTCACCTTGAACTAATGAGGACAAGAAAATACCAAGTGTAGAGATATTTGATAAGGATTTAAAACATACGTTTTTAGGGGGTCATTTAAGCCCTAAATCGACACATTTTATATCCGTTACTACTTAAAATCGTTCATTTTTACTTTTTAGGTCTTTTGGAAGCAAAATGTTGGAATGATGCATATTTGGATGAAAAGGAGCGAAAACATGAAGAAAATGGCAAAGTCAAGATCAAAGGCCATCCAGGACACCTGAAGGCATTCCAAACAAAGGCGACGCCGTCCCTCTATTGAAGACTTGATCAAAGTGCCGCTGACGGCTCGGTGAATTTACGGTCCTAAACTGGCGGCGTCTCGAAGGCGTCACAACTTTCACACGGACGCCCAAGATCCAAGATTACGACGGCGTCGCTCATCGAAGGCGGCGGCGTCGCACATCTCAAGTGACGACGTCCCAACGATGACTTAGCCCAAACGAAACCCTAATGACGGCGACCTGATGACATCACTAGCAAAAGGTGACGCCGTCGCGATTGTAAATCTATATATAGAATTCGATTTTTCTGTATTTAGGAGGTAGAATTTTGGAGAGCAAACCCTAACTCAGTTGTAGTCTGCCTTGGACAGTATTCTAAGGTCTCATACCCTATTTTACATTGCAAGATAAGTTTGTTTATCCAATTTATCATTATGTCTACCCCATGTTCAATTGATTGTGTGTATGCTTGCTTGTTTAACATGTCTAGCTAAATTACTCTTGTGTTTGATTAGATCTATGAAACCTAGTATTTATTATTGTTAGGTTGTCTCTTGTCTTAATTGGTAGACGCTAGATTAAGAAAAACTGGCTTATTCTTTCATTGTTGCGAGCTTGAATGCCCTAAATAGTAAAAAGCCTTAGGAGTGCACCTAGGCCATCGTTGTGTTTATTGCATGAGTTGTAGCTTTAGGATAGTAGTGTATTCAGGGGAGATGCTATTGCACTTGTCGATCCCGGGTATTCTAAAGGAGAGTTACAATTCATAGAACTAGGGATTAGGCATCGCCCTACGACTAACCGGAATACAACGCACCAATTAAGATAAGTGAAGTGACAAATCAACCGAACAATAAAAGATAACTAGGGAGTAATAGTATCTAAGTGAGGATATCTTCAATCATCATACGAGCACACCTCAATCAACATAATTTATCCAATAGTTAAGTAGTTAAATTAGATAAGTAGTTAAATTGAGAAATCGGTAGAAGTACCACCCCCCAATCATATACCCCGAGATTTTACCTTTGCTTTCTAAAAAACATAAAAAAGACTAAAAAGAATCATCCTCAACCCCACCTTCTTGTCATATATCTCTTTCTAGCATTCCTATTACCCTAGAGAACGAAATCAATCCCGAGGCTTACCCATACTACACAACAACGATTAGGTTCCTTTGCTAGAGGTTGAAAAGCTTGCTCGTGAAAAGGAGGTTTTCTGGACCCGAACCCACGCATCAAGGTCGACTCGTAGGAATGCATCAACTAATAGTTCTATGTGTAATAATTTGAACACTCTTGGGTCCGATTCTACACTTACCACCAATTCTTCTTTTCTAGGCTTTCTAATGCTATAGGATTTAATTCATTGGGCCATGATCACTTGCTTTCCGTTGTTTAATCCCAACAACAAGTTGTAGCCCAATTGGGAGCTGCACAACAATTGGGCCAACATCTCCATCTTTAGCCCGCATGGAAACCTTCAATTATGAGTACTCAAGCCTTGTCTCGGTCCATTACCCTCTTGGATTTGGCCCACCAACATCACATAAACCTTTTGGGTTTCAGGCCCAGCTGGTTATCCAGTGAGACAACCACCCTACTTGTTTTCTTTGTATCAGCAGTTGGGTGGTTCGAATCTTACCACTCACATATTCAATGGTCAAGAAAATCATATTTCCAATGCTTTCAACACTATGACCATGCAAGATATCGGGAATGCAAGATGTAATATGGATACAAGTGCCTTTCAATTATTTTCTTGGTCATTAGGTTGTTCGCAATAAAATTGAGATGTTTCTCTCTCAACAGAAATATGCTACTGAGGTTCTTGAGAGCGGGCCAATATGCTCAACTATAATACTTGTCGGACTCCTGTTGACACTGAGTCTAAATTTTCTGTTGATGAAGATCTTTTCTCTAACCATACCTTGTATCGTAGTCTTGCAGTTGCTCTTCAATATCTTACCTTTACCCGGTCGACTATCTCTTATGATGTGTAGCAGATATGTCTATTTATGCATGATCCTCGGGAGCCGCATTTTTCTGCTCTAAAGCGGATTTTGCGTTATGTTCGAGGTAGTTTGGATTTTGGGTTTCAGATGTATTCTTCTTCTACTTCTTATTTGGTTGCTTATTCCAATGCTAGATTGGGCAGGCCGTTCTATGACTCGCATGTCTACTTCTGGTTACTCTATCTTTCTTGGAAATAATCTCCTTTCTTGTTCTTTAGCGTCGAGTTATGCTTGATCGTTCTAGTGTCGGTGAAATCTTAGGGATGTTGTTAATGTCGTTGTTGAGCCTTGTAAGTTGCTTAATCTACTTCGTGAGCTTCATACACCGCTCTCATCAGCTACACCGGTTTATTGTGACAATGTGACTACTTTATCTCTCTTCTAATCCGGTTCAACATCAACGAACCAAGCACATTGAGATTGATATTCACTTTGTTCGTGACTTGGTTGCTATGGGTCTTGTTCGTGTTATGCATGTTTCGTCTCGTTATCAATATGCCGAATCTTCCTCAAGAGGTTGTCTTATGTATTGTTTGAAGAGTTTCGTGCTTACTTGAACGTTCATTCTTCTTCCGCTCCAACTACGGAGGACTGTTAGATGATATATAAACTATATTGGCCCAAATGTTTAGGTCCATTGGTTATGTGTTTACTTTATATAAACCAATTTTAATTTATTGTTAAAGCATGGGAATTAATCCCTTTTATAGATAGTGCATCATATAGCCAATTTCATGCATATAACTATGTTTTCGATGCAACATATTCTTCATGTAAAAGCTTTTCGTATATGTAACGCTTTTAAAAGGAAAAGAATGTATGCTTGCAAGCTAAAGTTTCTAGCTAATGATATCCATCATAGAAGTCAATTTCGTGTATGTAAACTTTTTGGATCAATGGATAAATAGATTTGATTAAACATAAAACTATTCGTTACTCAAACCTCTAGTTAAATTATTGGTGTGCTTATTCTGATTTGCTAGGCTAAGCGCAAAATAATGACAGTAAACGAACAAGAATGCACGAACACGAGGATTTTTTTTATCTTGTCACGCTATTTCAAATTATAAACCATGCAAAAAAGCGAGCTATGTCAAAATCAGATGTAAATACCAATAGCGATTCCAAAAACTCAGATTAAATATTGGGACTTACTTTCAATTTTGAGCTGGAACTTTCATACATTTGTTTTACTAACTTACTGCCTTTAATCTCTTAGAGAATCATCACTTAGTTGCAATGCCAATGGCAGATACTACATATTTAATCATGATATATAGATTAATGCAAGTTTATAAAGTGTGTACAAAACTACAAACAAGGTTCAGAAAAATATCATTGGACCTTAGTAGTCACTGCATGGCCCAACAATATCAAAGCATTTCAGCCCAATATATTTTGTATCTAGATAACTAGATTCTAGAGTATGAGCAGCATTTTTTAATTGAAAAAAAATTAGGAGATCTAAAACCCTGACTAATTTTGTGTATAATTTTGGGTCCGTTTGGTTAGGGTTTATGGGTATGAGTGCGGATGACGGACCACCTTCATTTCTTATGTATGTGAGTGGTTTCATCATACCCTTTATTACAATTCCAACCTATATGAACACCCATACTATTGTGATTCATAAAGAACAAACCAAACGCTTAGTATGTTATTAGCTTATTGAGTTGTGGAGAAGTGAACCCGGTTACTGCAATTAATAAATTATTGTCATACATATTTAGGCATAAAATTAAGCAAAAATTTTAATTCTTCAAATCACTTCATTTGGTTGTATAGTAACCTATTAGTACATCAAATTTGGCAAATATAATATTTTTGTATTAGTTCGTTTGTCGTAAAATAAAAGTTCATCTTAATATTTTAGCTTCTTTCTAAAATAAGTAATCACATTCAAATTACACCTAATTAAACTATTTTTAAAACCGTATGCCAATGTCATAACAAACATGGATCCATTAGCCAGATTATCTTCGCATTATTATAAAAGGTTTTGTACTTTGTAATCAATATTTGTGCATAATCATAAAGATCAAATATAATGGTGACCGAACCCATTACCACCACATTAGCTCTACATCACAAAATACCCATAGTAGTCATCATTAAACCAACCACAGAAACATACCTCACGTAAACACAAACATACCCAACAATACACTCTCGCAATGACACATTTAGATTGGACATTCTAAGGGCAAATATGCCCACCTCCATTTCTTGGCCTTCACGCGTGCAAGGAGAAGAGGTGTAACATCGAAGACTTGTGATAGTGGGGGATAACGCATACTCACCACCTCCACTACGGGCGGACAAATATTTTCTTTGCTTATGACATGTCAAAACCATATCACTCTCGCAATAATACATTTAGATTGGACATTCTAGATAATGACACCGAGTGTTATAAGCAACGAATATATATTGTTCATACATATATATGCAATGACTATATAGTACGCACAACAGCCAATCATTTTTAAATAGATAAAGGAACCTCTTAGAGCTTCAGGTATTATGACGAGATAAAGGACCATCGTTGTGCAGACGACGAAGATAATTCTCTATGGTTTGTGTCAGCGAACGTTGGATTTATTCCTTTTCTTTTCCCGATTTAACTGTGTGTGAATATTAATGTGTGTATGCAGGTTTATAATGAAGAAAATGATAATGTTTTTATTTTTTTTAAAGAAAAATTGGGTTAAATGTGGGCTTGAAAGTGGGTTGAATTTGGGTTAAATGTTATTGGTAAGGTTTTTTAGTTTACTAGTTAAGTTTTTTTTATTATTCTTTTAAATTAAAATGTTATTTACATTTTATTTGAATAAAATGATTTTAGTTTATTTGAAAAATTGAAAAAAAATATAAAAGTGAAAGTGTTGTGATAAATGAGATATGTTGGAGAGATTGTGTTATGGTGATTGACACATGTGGGCCTCAAATGAAGAGCAAATGCTCTTTATGATACCTTATGCTCTTATGTTCATTTTATACATGACTAGCAACGTACCTGCGCGTTGTAGCGCCGGGTATTCTGAAATAAAATTTCTCGATAAATCATGTATTTTAGTTTTTTATAACAATAAGTTTACGGATATCAAGAATTTCGTTTATCCCGTGCCTGTTCGGGCTCGAGCCCGTTTGGCCCGTTGCCTGTTCGGACTTGAATATTTGTATAATATGCTTTATAATATGTATTAGTGACATTTAAAAATTGTGTTTGAGTTTGTTGTACAATATGCTTAATAATTTGTATTTCTTATATAAGGGGTGTTTTAATAATTAAATTTAATTGTATTTATTAATCAGTTAATTAATTGACTACATTAAATATTTTGACCACATTAATTGTGTTTTAATTATGTGCAAGCTATTGAATCTTACTATAGTAAGCAATGCTGAATTTTAAGTATTTCTAATTTTAGAAGGCTTTTGTGCATTATTTGTTACATGATACTCTTGATTCGATTGACAAAAAAGCTAAAACATCAACTCTCTCTTCTCTTGATATTGATATTAGATCCAACACGGTTGAAGCTTTATCGATCTTGAAAATCTTAAAATAAAGATATCCGCCAAAAGCAAAATCTCGTTGGGCACTTGAAGGGATGAAAATTCAAGATTTTCCACGATCTAATCAATATGAACATAAATCGGTCTATGGCTTAATATCAATGGTGTTTGGACCACGAACCCGCTACAAATTTTCACAACTTTTAAGTCAAAATTTTAAAAAATCATGGAGACCTTATTTTTTTTTTTTGAAAGATAGGAACATAGGCCATTACACAAGAACACAAAACCAACAAACCAAGAAACCCGAGAATTAAAATCTAAAAGATGAACCCAAATGAATGAAAGAACCCCGCCAACGGATCATGTTTTCACAACTTTAGCTAAGTATAAAATTTGCCAATTTAAAAAATTTCATGAACATCGAATGACATGAACAATCGAATGAATTGCATTCCCGATGAACATGGAGACCTTATTTTGCGAGCAATCTTTTTAAAATTCTTTCTTCAGAAGATGTTTCTCTACTTGACCAACCATTTTCTATCCAAGAAATTAAGGATGCAATTTGGAGTTGTGGTGGTGAAAAGGCTCCCGGTCCGGATGAATTTACTTTTAAATTCATCAAGAAACATTGGAACCTCCTTTCTCCTGATATCATCGCTTATGTCAAAGAGTTTGAATCACCGAATTTCATTCCTATTGGTTGCAACTCATCATTTATAACCCTTGTCCCTAAAACTAAAGACCCGTTTTCAATCAATGACTTTCGGCCAATTAGTCTTACTCGATGTCAATATAAGATTATTGCCAAAATTCTTGCAAACCTTCTCACCTTAGTAATATCTTCTTCGGTTGTTAGTGAAGTTCAAATAGCCTTCATTAAAGGTCGACAAACTATTGATGGCCCCCTTTTGGTAGACGAGATCATTGCTTGGGCAAAACTTAACAAGAAAAAAATGTTCATTCTCAAGGTAGACTTTGAAAGGCCTTCGATACTCTACACTTGTCATTTTTAGATTCTATTATGGCTCAAATGGGTTTTAGTAACAAATGGAGAGGCCGAATTACTTTTTGTTTGAACTCGGCGTTCTTTGCGGTTCTTGTCAATGGATCCCACCAAAGAGTTCAAAATTAAAAGGGTCTTCGTCGAGGAGACCCCATATCTCTCTATTTATTCTTGCGGTGGAAGTCCTTAATGTTGCCATATTGGAAGCAAAAACAAGAAGTTATTTAGTGGTATTGAAGTTGGGAAAGATAAGATCAATGTCTCTCACCTCCAATTCGCGGATGATGCAATTATTTTGGGTAATTGGTCATTACACAATGCCAATAATATGTCAAGAATTCTTACATATTTTCACCTTGCATCCGGTCTCAGAGTCAATTTCAACAAAAGTAAGATTTTTGGCATTGGAGTTAGTAATTATGATCTCAATTCCCTCGTTTTCTCAATTGGGTGTCAACCATCCAACTTCCCTTGTACCTACTTGGGGATTCCTATTGGTTCAAAAATGTCAAGATGCTCTAATTGGAAACCTCTTATTGATAGGTTCTATAAACGTCTTTCTAGTTGGAAAGCAAAATCCCTTTCTTTCGGTGGGCGCCTTACTTTAACTAAATACGTTCTTGGTAGTCTTGGAGTTTACTACTTCTCAACATTCAAAGCTCCAAAATTATCATTAGCAAGCTTGAAAGTATTTGAAGAAAGTTCTTTTGGGGTGGCTCTTCGGATAACAACAAAATCTCTTGGATTGCTTGGTCAGCGATGACCCTTTATGTCGAGGGCAAGGAATTGGTAGTCTAAGGGTAAGCAATCTTAGCATGCTTGCTAAATGGTGGTGGAGATTTCTTTCTAAAGATAACAATCTTTGGTGTAAAGTTGTTTGTTCAATTCATGGTGCATCATGGAGAATTGAAATATCGAGAATTCCAACAAAAGTCAATCTTGATCGGAGGCATTGCCTTACACTCGATTAGGTGTCCGGTGTGCGACGAAGATCTCGAGACGGAAGATCATTTGCTTGTGAATTGCTCCGTTGCAAAGGCTACATGGTCGAAGGTTCTCAAATGGTGGAAAGTCCAAAACATTCAAATCCAGAACCTGAATGATGTCCTCACTATGGCAAATCAAACAAACTTTTCTACAACAAATGTTATGCTTTTTGATGCCGTTGTCCAGTCAACTATATGGATCCTTTGGCGCTTTCGCAATGAGTCCATGTTTAACTTAAAACGTCCAAACCAAAGTCTCATTCTCAATGACATCAAGCTATTCACTTATACATGGATTTCAAATAGATGTAGGAAAGCTACGATTAGTTGGATGGAGTGATATTGTAATCCTTGTAATGCTTTGTTAAGCCCATAGCTCCTTGCTAGGGCCTTTTTTTATTTAAATGCCGTTAAAAAAATGATATGTCATGCATTGACTTTTGTGAGATGAATTGGACTATTGGAGCCTTTAGATAAGAGGTAATGGTCACACTTTATCAGCTTTCACCTCAGTGGCACATCACCATTTACCTTTTCTCACTTTTCTTAACCGTTCACTGTAATGATCACCACTACCCTAATTTTTTGTTAAAATATCAACTTTATATCAATATACATCACAAAATACTCCACATATCTTCACAAACCAAATATAAAAACATTTAGGGCTCACTCACCTTTGTAAAATATAGAGGTGAGGACGCTCACCTTTATTGTCTCTTTTAAATATTGCTTTCATGGCGTGATCTTGGGGTGGCGGTGGTGTCGCGTGAAAAATGATATGAAAATGGTGTGAGTGTGACCATTACTATACGGGCAATCTTATGAGAGTTTTATTTTGTTTAAAATGAGAATTTCTTTTACACAAAGCTAACATTGCTTATCATGTACAAATTAAATATGAAAAGATCTCATTTCTTTTAAAATAGAAAACCTTGTTCTCTTATTTAATTAAGCAGTTTGCACATGAGACTTGAACGTTTGACCGATCGAGTCAATACAACCCACTGCTTCCTTAGTTCTTGTGTCGACAAAAACATTATCACTAAATTAACATATTTATATAAGCAAAAAAGCTGGTCGACCTTTCAGAACTGGTCACTAAATAATAAAATCCAACTTGTCATTAATTTTCTTGAGTATTAATTTAGCACATTTTCATTTGATGAATTAAAATGAAGATTTCTATTTATATTTATAGCATAAAATAATAATCATCCAAGATAAGTTCTTAATAATTATAATAAGATTAGGGGTTATTAAATTGTTTCCAATAATAGTATGGTGATTAACAATAAAGCACACTACAATTGGGAACCGTGCTAAAAATACAAGCACCCATTGAGAATGCCACATGGTACCGTTATATTTTCTAAACCCAATCTTGTATCTAGAGGTTTAATTATCATGGTAAAAGAGTTTTCTTAATTATCTCATCATGTTTCCTAAAGTTATGAAGTGATTTGTACACTTTTAGTATTTATTGAAACACTCTAATATAGAAGCAGTTAAAACATATTGTCTTAAAATCAATCGATCTGCATACATTAAAATGTGTTAATAAAAATGAGTGTAAAATCATACTCTTCAACAAAGTATGTGAATATGGGAGGTTATTCTTATACCAGTATAGCATGTACCAATAAAACCACCCTTAAAACTAAATTTGTTGTTCTGACTTCCGAATATCATGCTAGTATGCCCTAAAAGTTTGATTAAGGTAAATGATGTATATAATATTTTCATTGTTTGTAAGTTAACACTCTAATACTCCAAAGCATTAACATGAAGGTGATATAAATAGGTAGGGGTTTGTGTTTCACGTGGTTACATGTGTAATGAAAACCAAAATCTAAGTAAAACCTTCCCAAAGCTTTAGAAAAAGTTCAGTTGGCCAACTGAGCTAAGCCTGTTAATTAACTGATACTACAACTAAATACTACTGCTATTGCTACGTTTCGTCAAGCATACTCTTGATGTTACTGCTTTGCCCGAATATCCTGCATGCTAGTATGCCCTAAAAAGTTTGATTAAGGTAAATGAAGTATATAGTATTTTCATTGTTTGTAAGTTAAATCTGTATTATTCCAAGCTTGTATTAACATGATGAAGGAGATATAAATAGGTAGGTGTTTGTGTTTCACGTGGTTACATGTGTAATGAAAACCGAAACCTAAAAATTACCATGGTTGCATATGGCACACGTGGATGCATGTGTAGATGTGTTTGTACGAAAAGATGCATGTGGGATTTATGAACAAAAACACAGAGTAGTCAAGAATGACAATACCCCACGCCTCAACTATTGTACTCGATCGAACCATTAATACTATTTTTATTGTTTTAACCTAACTTTCCCCCACACGTGCGTTCCCACCTTCCACGGATCCTTCAAATCTAATTAGGACACTCACTACCATTGTTATTAGCAGTGACGGAACTAGGTGGGTCACAGGTGGTCCTGAGATATCCATAGATTTTTGTGGCTTAGTGCTAATATTGTTAGAAATCTTTGAATTTTCTTAAATGTGCCTCGTCCATAAAAACTGTCTTTGTAGTGTATTTAGTTTATTCTACGTACACATGTTCACTTTGTGATCTAGTTTCATCTCTGGTTACTAGATACGCACAAAGCCGAGGCTAGCCGGACTTAGACAAGATAAATAAAGCCCGAGCTTCTAACATTTAACTATTCGGGCACATAAAAGCCTAGCGGGTCATAGAAAAAAGTTTAGACTTTTTTGCCCTAAATAGTCCGAAATGGCTTGTAGAGAGCTCCGTCGCTTTTAAGACCATATATCATAAATCGATTAGATTTATGATCCCGAAACGGTTTGTATGAATTGTTTGTAATCCAAAGATAAAACAACCGCAATGTATAGTGACTACCTCTTATATTACTAGTGGGATTGGTATATATCCGCAAGGTGAAAATTTGTTTTTGTAAAGTTTATGTAAACCTAGCATTTTTCATTAGTAAAACTGTATTGTTTAGACATTAAGTAATATTGAAAAAGGAAGAGTTTTCGAGAAAATTGTATGGTCGTAACATTTTTTTAACAAACAAACTTATATAGATTCATTGAAAAGTTAGGAACAATACACATCACACCTCGCTAGCGAGGTAACTTCAAGAGGAAAAGAAACATCCCAACTAAAAGAAAAAGTGGAAGAAGATGCAAAACGAGCAACACAATGAGCAACTTGGTTGTTATCGAAAAAGAGCATGCATAAAGGACATCTTTTTAAAATAATGTATGGGTTAATCGCACGTATCATGTCTATGACTGAATATTACTTGATAACATTCTATGTGCATGGAAGATAATCACACGTTTGAAATACGTATAATTTCACAGAATAAAGGCTTCATAATTTGCTTGTGAACTGATCATGGATTGTGCTTAAAGAAGCTCGATCATCCATTTTAATGTACATTAAGATAGGAAAAATATGTTGGTGGTTATGGGCCCAGCAGGGTAAGATAGTCAGTAGTAATGTAAGACCAAATCAGGTTACCGGATATCACTTGGAATTGTGTGATCACTTTCCAAAGTAAACTACTCGACCCTATGTCTGGGTTATACGAATATCTACGTGGGATAAGACCAAATGTTAGTTATTGAATTAGACACAAATCAATAACTCTTGCGTATATAAGTGTTTTAGTTTTCTGTTTGTTTCTCCTGGTTTTTCTCTATCTTTTTCATGTTGATGATGTCGATCTCTATATATAGTAGAGAACACTCAACCCTAGTTAATGGACTTTATGAGATTAACGGCCAATTAATCACTCATAATAAGATTCCATTATCGTAGAAATAGTGGTTACATGACCAATTAAGCGTGGTCATAAAGCGATCATATGACCACTTGAATGAGTCGAAAGGCATTACAAGTTAATTATTGCAACACTAACGGAGGAACCAATACACTAGCGGCGGGGAACCATGGTTGTTGGGATCCCGATCACGATCTTGGGATCTTCACGATTTTACGATCTTGCAAGCAAAAACGATCCGGATCCTACATAGGATCTTTGCAAGTTAAGATCTTATAGGATCCCGATCTTGACCATACGATCTTACGATCTAATCCGATCCGATCTTCTTTTCTCGGATTCAAACTAAAAACTAATTTATGGGTTGTTTGTTTGTATAATTCAAAAACAACATGGTAATCTTTTAAACATTTTATAATCATAATTTAGGACAACATTTATATGAAACATTCATAGTATTTTATGGTTATAATGTATTAGAATTTGTAAATTTGTATAAAATTACATAAAGTATTAAGAAATAACATTAGAATAGGATCTTAAGATCCCGATCCGATCTTACGATCGCGATCTTGAAAGATTTAAAACGATCCCGAGTAGGATCGATCTTGACAACTTTGGCGAGGAGCCGTCACTGCGATGAGGAACCATCATCATTCTACACTAGAAGTAGAACCACTATTAGTCGGGGTGTTCAAAGAACGTGAGTGTCTGACACTCCATACCTCCTAACCCAAAACCAAGTGTGAGCTAATTCCACAAATATACTAAATTTTTCAACAAAATATTCGATCATTAACCTAGCTTTTAGCCTTTTAGAACTATTTATAACTATCATAAAACGGTTTAGTGGTAAGACACCTAACTTTTCACAAAAATTTAGTATTCAAACTTCATTAAGTTTGGTTAAAAACAGTTATGTTAATATTTTTAATAAACAGCGTACATTTAAGTCAAAAATTCACTCTCAGATAAACTGAATAGAGAAAAATGTTTACCCGTTTACTTCTAGGAGGACTATTGACTATTGAAATACACAAAGTGCTTGGTGTTTGGAACTTTGGAATAGGGTTATCTTTTATTTTGTTTGGTTGTTGATTGCTAGTTTGTGATAATTGAATTATACTGTATTGATTATAGAAGTTGCCACGTATAATGAAGCCCATGAAGTGGGGGGCAATTGTCTAGGTACATACATCTGATTTCTCATGGCCCATATTCATGGTCCTAATACCAACTACTAGGTACAACTTTTTCTTCAATATGTATACCCTTTTATTGCTTCTAAATAATTATTGACCCGAAAAACATCGGGTATGGGGCAATGGATATTTGTGGTGTGAGTGTTTGGCCAAGGGTATAGTACTACAGTGCCAAGCTGTCTTCCATGTGATTCTCATTCAATTTCTTTTAACATTTTTGTTTCTTAATATTCAAATACAAACTTATTCAAAAAAATGTGTAAATTGTCGGGAACACCTCAATGTGAAGTGTCTTTTAGACAGGTCGTTTCACACCAAAGAATAGCTCCGGACAACTCTCTGGCAGCAGTGGGACTAACCTGAGTGGTAGAGGCTCTCGGTTCTTGTTTCTTATCAACAAAGTCTCCAATAAAGTAGATAAATTTTGCGGATGTGGTCACTATTTGATAAGAAAGTCACAAAGGCGAGATTCGAAGCCAGTCTATTAATTGAGACCAAACCCCACCCACTGAACCAATGCCCCAATGGTCAAATAGAAACTTATACGTATAACTATAAACATCCATAACTTCATTTTAGTCTAAAAATCAAGTTTCAAGGAATAATATTATATGTATTATTATACTAAGCTAGCTTTTTTCAACATTCTATTCATGCAACAGTATCTTAAAATATGTGGATGAGTAGATATGATAAAATATTATTTTAGGTGTTTAATATTTAAGTATGAATACCATGCTCAAATAATTAGAACCTCAAATAATATTCAAAATGAATAGTACAATGCCACCTGTAAATTTATTGAATTTGTCACTTTTGTGATGAGATATTTAGTATGATTGTATGGATGCATTACAAGATGACAAGGTAATATGTCAAACAAATCATGGTCCTATGTTTGTGTTTCTTTCTTGCTAATGTTTTTTAATGACAATTATGATTAGTACTTATTTGTTAACTAGTAAGGTGTTCATAAAATGAGGTTGACATGAGAAAGGAGAATGCAATAATTAGTGATCACAAATAGCAATAACAATAGCATGTCAGTAGTTACGGGAGAAAGTAAAATGACTGATAAACGATCTTTTTACAAAATGACATGTAATCTAGTTGTCCCGAGTAAACATATATTTTCTCACTATATTAGACTGGTTGTAATAAGGGCAAAATGTCTGGTTAGGTCGCCACTCTAAGAAGTCGTCCCATTCAGTCGAGCTTATTACATTAGGTCGGTCCCCATCTCGGTCGGTTTCACCAAAATGGAGAAGAGTGTCGGCTATCCGATATTCATGTGTGCTTGTTTTTGTGTGTGGTGTATATTTAAATATATTTTTGTATGGTATGTTTTTTGTGATGGTGGTTTTCTTATCACATTAAGTTGATTACGAAATAATCTTTAAAAGAGAAAGTTGAGGTGACAAAAGAGATGTAAGTCGCTTGAGGTTCGTTTTACTACCAGTCTTAGCAAACTCTTTGCTTTCATCATAAACTGAACAGACTACCATTTATGATTCTTTTTACATTTAAAGAGAACATGAAATTTGACTAATATTTGATGATTTTTCTTAATCAAATATAAAATATGAATTTATATAGAGACACGCAAGAGACATACATAAACACCTAAACTGACCAACCCAACTGGCACTTTTATGATTTACATCACGACAAAATTTCTCTAAGATTTCCCTCTGATTTTTCTTTTGTTCTTTCCTATCAATTCTTTACTACTACATGCTTGCTCATTATATAAACATTAAACAATAAACTTAGTACTACTAATATATATACCCCTCTTATACACATATCTTTCCCACCCCATTTTCACTCTTTGCTATATTGCTCTCTTGAAAAATCAAAAAAGTTATAGAGGAATATTTTTTTTGTTACAAAAAGTTTCAAAAAAAATGGAAGATGCTTATGGTTCAGAATGTAGCAGTGGGTGTGAATCTGGTTGGACTTTGTATTTGGAACACTCCATGTACCATCCTTCACACTCTTATCAAAACCACAACAACAACAATGTGGATGATTTTAATGGTAAAAAAGGGTCATTTTCACATGAAAATGATTTTGCTAATGATGATGATGAAGATATGTCAATGGTTTCAGATGCATCTTCTGGTCCACCACATTGTTTTCAAGAACAAGAAGATGAATGTTTCAACAATGGTAATGGTAATGTGAAAAGACAAAAGATTCCTAAGGAACCAAAGTTACATAGAAAGGTTCAAGATTTGCCTTGTTTACTTGATGATACTGCTAGCTCACCCTTCTACAACTTCTCTAATGTAAGCATTTTTTTCTTTTCTTTTTCTATTATATACTTTTTAGTTTTTTTAATATAAACAAATAATATAAAAGCTACCCTTTTATTATCACCTTTTTTATTCTATGAATCTTCCAAAAATGATATTGAAATTTTATTTTATTTTTGACAGAACAACAAGAAAACTAATGCCATGGAGAACAATGACATTATAGACTACTCACAGGGCTATTCCACAACCTATTTTGAGGTAATTTTTCAGCAACAAATTGTGATATCATAATATTGATTGGCTACAAATAGTATGATTAAAACAATGAACTCTTGATTTTGTAGGGGAAATCTGCATACCAAGATCACTTTGGGTTTTTTCATCCTTCTGTTTCTGGCACTCAAATGCACCAAAACCAGTTAAGTTCAATTCACTAGCTAGTTACTATAACATGCTCATGCTGTCATGCAACTTTGTGTAGCAATAGCTAACAAAATGTACAAATGGTACTTATTATGCACAGATGGTTTGATCAAGGGAAGAGATGATGAAGCAAAACTAGCTGGAGGAATTTAAAGCATGTTCCTTTTTTGATTTTATTTTGTTAGTTGGAATGAAAACAATCTGAGGAGAAAATATTGTTTGCAATCTAGGCAGTTATTTCTCAAAGTTCCAGAGTTTAGATTCCTGTAAAATTCTTTAATCTTTATGAATGAATCAATGTTGTAGAGAGGAATAATAATGTTAAACGGTTCAGTTATTCGACGTCTTAGAATGGTCTATTTGGTTTGGATTTCTAGTATCTGGATCGGTTTGGACAAAAGCCGAAGTGCTTAGATTTTGGTTTATTGTCTGAATTGAATAAGCAATCTAAAATAAGCCAAATGGAAAATGATACGCGGCCAAGCTTAAATTTGAGGTATTGTTCTTGGATTCTCACGTGCTAGCTTATCGCTAGACGTACAATACTAGAACTTAAATCATTTCTCGGATATCGTTCTAGTAAATATAATTCAACGTTTAACATAATTAGGCTTACATTATTACTCTCGAATGGTTAATCTTGAAGAAAAATCTACAAAACAGTTCGATAAGGTATCGACAATGATTGAACTAACACCACATCTAAGTTTAACATTCAGGGACATTTCATATGCAAAATCTAAATACATAAACATGCACATTGGATGCTTGTCCTATATATTATTCTCATGATATTGTTTTGATTTGAAAATTTTATTGAACTTATAGTTTAATAATGCATCAAACAACTAGTGTATTGTTTTTCACTATACACAAGGTACAAATTTGGTAGGACTCAATAAAACATTGGGAAGAGGCTTTTTCACTTTTTGTCTCTAATATTGACTAGGTTTAATGTCTCTTAATGTCCAGACAGAACTATGATAAAGAAAAAAAAAATCAAGATCCGCATTCAATTCTTTGTGAGTTTCAAATCCTCAAAACTTATTTAAAGAAGTGCTTTTTTAACTTAAAAAAATGATTTTTGTGCATAAGAAATATAGATTCAAAAGTATTTTAAAAAAGAATATTACTATTTACCGGTTATGTTCATTTAAATTTGAGAGAATCTTGATCCATATAAGATTGCTAAACGACAAAAAAGCAAGACGTTATTTCTAACCCGACCATGTTTGTGTTGGAATTGATTCTCGAGAATGGTAAGTGCGTAACACTTTGGATATATAGTTTTACCTCATGTAAAAGGCCAACCATAGTGTAAATGTTAGTTTGTTACCGCGGTAGAATTTACCTAAAGGGAGGTTTATCAGTATAACGTGGTCCTATGAAACAAGGTCGACATTTAGATAAGATGGAATAAGTTAAGTTAGGTCACAAGAAAGAGTCGATCGATAGTATTTCACATGCTTCTTGATGACACTCTTACAAAAAGTCATCAAGTTGTGATTGATTATATGTATTTCATGCTGTAAAAGTTGTGAGTTATTTTCTTGAAAAACACATCATCTTGATAAAGACCTGAGATCCTGCTTGATCCAATGGAACATGCTCATAATTTAACTCATTCTTGGAAGTATCTCATTAGTCAATACCTATCAATTTTAACTTCATTATTCAAATTTGTTTGCTTAGAATCCTCCATTGACCTTTTGTCAAATTTATCTCATTTCTTTATTGATCCTTTCTTATGTCTATCTTGAATATGTGTTATCCTTTATTAGATCCATACCGCACGTAGCCATGTCGCGCAACCATGAATGGTACGTATGACTTCGTTGCACGTTGGGTCGTGATAAGGAGCATACAAATGGTTCATTGCACACAACAATGGTTGCTAGACAAGAATCCAAAATAGTATGGGAAGAAACATTCTTGTCTTACCAACCACCTTCCAAAAACATTTGCTCCAATCCCTGTGACACTTCATTAAAATTGGTACTACCAATGCAGAAATTCACCTCAAGTGTTCCCAAGTTTTGTAACATTAGTAAGTTTGCCCATCACACCATGGCCAAATGTTAATGCATGGCTTCCATTCCCTTATCTCTGACCATATAAAGATTAAGCTAAAGACAATTGTGCCCTCTTCAGGTCCACAACCATGTGGTCTAGATCAGAATTCATCAAGAAAATATGTAGTACTAGTATTGCTTGTACTACCAGTACAAAGATTTAGTGTTGCACATGATATTATGCAACTTTTCACTTCACTCACTTTAACTTTTCTATAAGCTTAATATGGAAAATGCACATTAACTTGAGCGCGGGAACTGGAAAGGCCTAGACGAACGACAACAACGTGTTGGATAACTGTATAGGAAAGGAAGTAACATGCACTATAACAACAAATTGAGCCAAGGGAAAAGGGCAAATGAATTCACATGCCAACTTGATTATTCATATCAGAAATGGTGAAATATCACAACTTGCGATATTTGAGATCTAGAAAATTATACTGAAAATACACAAACCCCATATGACAACAGCTGGCTCGCATAGGATCGAGTTAGGAGGTTCATGACATATAATTGAGATACTATACAAACAATCCTTCTTTTAGGATTAGGACACCCATGATGTTGGGATAAAGAAATCCATGGAAATCATTCTACCTAACCAAAATCTAGTACAACTTCCTATCAGTATCATATCTTTGAGATTGCGCTGATCGATACGAGAAACAACCATTCTCCAGGTTAAAGATATCAACTTGCATCAGCAAGTAAAAAAGTAAAAGAGGTAGATCCATTTTCTGGTGTAAATATGACCAACTGTAAACCAAACGTGCAATAAAGTTTTGTCCACGTCTTGCATTTTGTATATGATTTAATTGTTCTAGAGCTAATAAGTTTTTGTAAAGATGGACGGGTAAAAATGATGAGTTCTCTCATGATTTTAACCACCTAGCCAGATTTCGAAAAGCAAGGTTAAGTTATAGCTAAATATCTTAAGGTACCTTCTTAATGCGTACATTCTCATGGAGAGTACTCAAGCTAGCTAGGGACACAAAATCGAGTGCCTTGTAAAAACTAACAAGAAGGTGCATTTTAATTGGATTCGTAGGTGCAATAACCCATGTAACGCTATTTCCATTCCTTGCTGGAATCGTTTACTTCTAGCGTCTTGCTAGAGGCGCTCCCTTTTTTCTAATATAATTTTCTTTTCCGTTCACCGTACATTTGGATAGATATAATTTTTCTTGGAAACTGGAAGTAGAATAAAAACCTTGCAAGAGGTGCTCGGAATTGAACAAGTTTACATAGGTGAGGATATAGCGTTACAAGGATCGGGTATCCACTCTATCCAACTTAAAGATATTTTTTCCGCCTACTAGAAATCCACAAAAAAGAGAACAAAACGATATAAAACATAAACCAAATATTCAATAAACCCCAACAAGGTAAACCTCAACACACTTGTTTTCAGCGCATCGGTTGTATGAACAACAATCAAGATCATTACCATCACTAATTACATGGTTCTGATTACTTAAACATATGCAAAAACACACTGTTTGATTGATTTATTTTTTTTTTTATTTTTAAATAAGGAATATATTGGTAGCATATGTTAGGCAATCACATCTGGTATTCATGAAAACATTGCAAGTATGAAACCGACAATACAAAAAGCCATGGCAATATCCAACTTTATATTGAATATAGTCCATGGACAATTGACTGGCACACGAGTTTGGTTTTTAGCTTAAAAGACAGATAATTAAGAAATCTTAGTTGTAGATTGGCCATCGACAATTGGTTGGGTATGAGACTTGCAAGGCTTTTGGTTTTGTATTGAAAAGAGCAAGATAGTTATATTATGCGACAATGTTACTTGACCCAAGCTTAATTACGAAATTATGATTCATTGGGTGTAGAAAATCCTTGCAACAAAGTTCTATCTTGGAGTCTCAGGCTACATGGGAAAGGATGTTATTACATCGTTAGTTAAAATTATGTTAGATGGTTCTGGGTTGGAGTCCTTGTGTCAGAGTGGACGTGATTTTCTGGAGGAGAGAACAACGGGTAACACCAAAATCATGCAGTGTCTTTGCAAGGCTGCGGATGGGCATTGTACGACAGCAGTGAAAGTGCTATCCTTCTCCGGTGTTGCTCCATATTGTGATGATACCATTAAAGCCTTGGAGGCTAAGCATCCTTACAAGCAGCACCCATCCATGCCGAGAAACACATTTTCTGAGCCTCCCCTTGTAGTAGAGATTGATAGTGTCTTTTGTTGTATTAAATCGTTCTCTAAAGGTACTTCATGTGGAAGAGATGGTTTGAAGACGCAACATATTTTAGATTCTCTATGTGGAGAGGGGTATGCTACTTCGGCAGATCTCTTAAAGCCAATCATCTCAGTCGTTAATTTGTGGTTAGCGGGAAGGTGTCCGCCTGTTTTAGTGGAGTTTGTTGCATCTACTCCTCTCACGCCACTCCTTAAACCAGATAACGGGATTCGGCCTATTACAGTAGGCACTGTATGGAGACGTTTCGGTTTCCAAGGTTGCTATGATAGGTGTTGGTAAAGAAATATCAAAGTATCTCAGCGATTTTCAGTTTGGAGTCGGAGTGTCGAGTGGCGTTGAGGCTATTTTACATAGCGTCAATAGAGTGTCGAGTGAATATCACAATCATGGGTCTCTTACAATGATTACAATTATATTACTCCAAAAAACGTTTAAGTACAAAGGATATGGGTGAATCCCATATCTCAGCCTGTTACATAGGCGGAAAGCTTACATAACAAGAACTTCTCTATACAAGAAAATAAACCACTACTCAAGATATAACATTTAACTCCTATGGAAATAAAATTACTTCCTACCAAGGCCTTGGAGCTTGATACCATACGTGTCATAATAAGCATCCAAATGCCCTGAAAGATCGTAGACCTTATCCGTATAGTCATCATAATTATAGTCATCATAATCATCTTCACGGTCATGACCACCACCAAATAGGTTTATCGACTCATCAAAAGTGTTCACAACCTCCTCTTCATCACTATCGGAATCAACAATCTCTCCCACCTTAGAGAATGGGTTAACCCTCTTAGTAGAAAAAGTAGACGGAAAATCCTTATTATTACCTGGATCAACCTTTTTAATAGGATTACCATCATCATCAACAAGAGTTGCTTTCCCATCAATAAGAAGCTTTTCAAACTCCCCAATTTTCTCAACAATAGGTGTAGGACCAACCTCGTTAGCTTCCATTGAATCACTCACAAGCGGTTCTTGTGATACATTACCGGTCTTAAGAGACCCAACCTCCTTTGCTTCCATTGTACTACCAGAATCCTCTACATCAGTAGGAGTGCCACATTCATCAGTATCGATCATATTAAGTGCAGCAAAAGGATTAGATGTAGCAATCTTCATCCCACTCGTACTAGCCACTTCAGTGGCTTTCTTCGTTGTATTATTCACCTTCTTGTGTTCAGGAGGAGGCGCTTTAGGTTGATACCTTAACTTAGGACCCACACCAGGTTTAGTAAAACCTCCCTTACCTGGACCACTTGGACCACCATTCCTACCCTTATTCTTGTTATTGACAGTTTGAAAACCGTCATCAACACCCTGTTTAGGCTGAGTAGGAGGTGGAACAGATTTAGGACAATTAAGCAACGTATGACCAAACAGCATGCACGTATCACACGAGGCGGTTTCCATTCATATTCAACCCGAATCTTTTCAATAGTAGATCCCTGTCCCATCAAGTAATGGTATCTCAACAAATGATGCTCTCCTAAGAACCGATCCGCTTTAACTTCAATCAAGCACCTAGCAAAACTACTTGACCCCATGATTCCAAGCACATTTGACTAGTGTAAGAATATAACATTTTGGCGTACCAATCAATGTGGCTGGGAGGTGAGACCATCATCGAGAAAACATAGCAAGGGCACATCATGAAATTTAACCCATACCGGAATATTAGTCAAATCCTCTTTAAGCGATTAGTATTCAACGTCCAGTTTTAAGAATAATTGGCACATTCCTAATCATCCACGGTCCATTTTCAAGAACATCATCAACACCTTTACGGTGAAAACTTAAAGAAAAGAATCCTTAGCATTCATCATAACCTTTTGAATACCATACTTAGCCCACGTATTACGAACATAATAGTCAACGACCGGAAAAGCAATATGTTTACCAAGAAAATAACCATAGAGGGTATTCTCAAATTTAGAGTTTACCTCCTCAACCACTTTCATAGGAACGAAGAGATCCACCCCATTAGACTTGTTACTACATTCCAACCTACGAAAATTAGACTTGCGCTTCGTAGAATCAATGGACGTAGCACTCGCATATGAAACCGGCTTCACACTCGGGACTCCCGTTGGATGGGGCTGAATATGAACTTTGGGAGACGAATTAGCAACAACATTAGTATCATTGACCATATTCTCCACATTCATTACTTCAACACCACGCATAGCCTCTGAAAAAGTCTTACATGCCTCCAAAACAACCGGATCAAGACCATAATTCGGCTCAGCCTCATTAGCAACACTAGGTGCCGAGTTGTTGCTACTTACATTACCCATAGAACTCAGCGGCTGTTCCAAATTAGGATGCACTTTCTCCACTTCACATGTATTACTAACAATATCCTTAGAGGAAACGAAATCTGGAGCCTTTTCCAGAACGACATGGACTGCATGTCCATCTGCTCCAATCGCAATTCCCTCTACAATATGGACAGAATTAAGACCAATATCATGCTCCATCATCCCACCTTTACGACCCCTCTCTCCCAAAACCCCATGCATGCTTAATCCACTACGAGGCTACAAGCTAAGACCAGAAAAAACAAGAAGAAAAAATCGTCTACTCTTCAAAACAATTTCGGGTAAAACCCTAGTTGAGAAACTAGTGCTTATAACTCAATTAATGCACGAACAAAATCATGAGTAGGGACATCATAAATTAGGTCTGAGTAATCGACCCACGATCCTCAAAAAAAGATATAAACAATCGGCAACCTACAATGATCAATAAATTCACTAGAGTAGACCCACGTGATTAAATTGACCAATTATAGTGACAATATAGTGAAGCACATGCAATAGATGACAAATTAAGATATGCTATGATAAATAACAAAGAACAACCGGCTGAAGTAGATGATTTTAGGTAGAAGGTTATTCTTTTTTGTCGCCAATTAAAGAGAGAGTTCTAATCGCACTTAGGGTTTTGTGTATAGATCGGTTTACTCCTAAATGTTAGAGTGAGGTATCCCTTTGTTTCTTTGTGGGTGGAT
The DNA here is from genome assembly GCA_022545495.1 of Chrysanthemum lavandulifolium. Taxonomy (NCBI): domain Eukaryota; kingdom Viridiplantae; phylum Streptophyta; class Magnoliopsida; order Asterales; family Asteraceae; genus Chrysanthemum; species Chrysanthemum lavandulifolium. The sequence continues at coordinate 287,118,266 of CM040243.1, read as the reverse complement.
TTCTTATATGGGCAGGCAACGAGGTTGTATATAGGAGACACACATATCTGGTCTGCCACTAGGGTGCAACAAGGTATCATGTTGGGACCTCTTCTGTTTGCTCTTGTATTGCACCTGCTAGTACATAAGCTTCTTTATGCTTGATATCTTGATGATGTGATCGTTATTGGAGATTCAAAAGAGGTGACCAGGGTGTTAGACATTATAAGGGTGAGTGCTCCAGATTTGGGTATTGAACTTAATATCAAGAACAAAGATATTTTGGCCCTCGTGTAATGGTACAAAGCTTCGTGAGGGTTTATTCCATGTTGATATTTGGAGGTCGCCATTGGGTGTGAAGCTTCTTGGGGGAGTTGTTAGTAGATACGCGGATTCTATTAGTAGGTTGGCTCTAGGGAGAGGTACGAATGATGTTGATTTGATGAGTCTTCTTCCACAGTTACATGACCTACATAGTGAGCTCCTTTTGCTTCGATCATGTATGGGTATTACCAAACTCTTTTTCAGTTTACAGAATTATCAACCTGTACACATGGAGGAGGCGGCCTTGTTCTTTGAAAAAGGGTTGCAAGGGTCGATCAATAACATGGTGGTTTGTAGAGGGCCTTTTATTTGACACTTACATTGATGACTCGCTTTTTTTACCCATTCGATGTGGTTTGGGTTTGTACTCAGCAAATGTTGTTTCTTCTTATACTTTTGTGGCCTCGTGGGCCCAATCTTGGGTGCTACAAGATTACATCTTACGGGACAATGGCATATTTGGTATGGATGATGATTATTTTTGTGCTTTGGCTTTTCTTTGTCTCACTGTAAAACCAGTTTTTATTCCATTCGCATTTTATACTTTTGGTTTCCTACTCCTGAGGCAGTGGAGCTCCTCAACATAGTACAACGAGTTATGCATAGTAATGTTATGACATCTAGATCCACAAATGTTATTTTCAAAAAACCGCTTTCTGATCCAAAAGGGCTAGCGGTAGCGACTTGTTGCTCGTTTGCCTTCCATCTCTATGTAAATCCAAATTAATTATTAAAAAAACAAAAAGTTTGGGGTTAAACCTAATAACCCATAAGTTCGTAATTAAGTTTGAACCAACTAACCCAACTCATTTATTTAAAATATTAAACTTGTTAGACAATATGGTTAGTGTTCATATATCATGTTGTGTTCAATTGGATTTGAGTTCTATTATTTAGGCACCACAAGACCCGGCCTTTAAGGTTTATTCATGTGTAAATACTCATATCGATAATACGTTGTACGTATATGTATGTTTATTACTTAGGAAACCAATACTCAAAAATGAGCTCGAAATTTTTGATTCTATTTTACCGAAAGCTTTTTAATTAATCACACTCAAATTAAAAGTATACCGAATGTAACATTATGTAACCATTTGGTTATAACTAGAGTTGTTTTCCAAAAACTTTAGCTCGTTGCTACAACTTATAGCTCCAAACACTTTAGGTCATTGATGTTAGCGGATTAATGGGCTTGCGCAATTTATGTTTGTATTATGTATCTTTATTTGTATTATGGGCTTCACAGACCAATAGCATAGCATGTTTCCTATATAGTACGCTTTGTAAATCATTTGTATTCATCTAGAAATATACACTGGGTTTACATAGTATCAGAGTTCTAGGTACAACCCATAACAAAAATAGTTATCCTCCAATCATCGGCTAGTCGCCGAGGATCCGGAGGGATACCGGTTATTTTTCGTTTTATTGTTTTTTTATTAGGATTTTGTTTTTCGTCTTCAATGCATAAAACCAATCACACAAAACCCTAGTTGTCAAAATACACTAAATATGTTGATTTGCCATCATCAAGCAACCATACCTTTTTCTTTTTTTTCTTCGTTAAATTGTTTTTCCTTGTCGAAGATCATTGTCGTTGACAACAAAAGTTGACCAACAAATTGTCGCTCCCTCCAAAAGGCAAAGCAAGCCATGACGTAAAAACATAGCAAACATCATAAAAAATGGAGAAAACCGCGACCACCGGACGCGAACATTGTTCTTTCTATGTGGCTTTTTCGGCATAAACATAATGCATATGGTAGTCTTAGTCGTTACAAGGCTCGCCTTGTGGCGAACGGCAATACACAACTTACAGGTGTTGATGTTGATGACACCTTCACCCGATTGTCAAACCGGCTACTATACATATAGTTACGAGCCTTGCTATTTCTCGACATTGTCCTGTTCATCGCCTAGATGTCAAGAATGCCTTCTGCATGTTTTTTTTTTTTTTTTTTTTATCTGAGACTGTTTATATGCATCAGCCTCCTGGATTTCGGGCTCCTCGATATCCCGATTATGTTTGTCTTTTGGAGAGATCATTATATGGGCTTAAACAGGCCCCTCGGGCATAGTTTCAGCGGTTTGCTTCTTTTGCTGTTCGGGTTAGCTTTCGTCAGTCATTGTGATTCATCATTGTTTATCTATAGGTAGGGGACTAAAACATCTTACTTATTATTATATGTGGATGACATTGTGTTGAGGACCTCCTCACAGGCTTTCTTGCAGCGTATTATTGCTTTTCTTCATGCAGAGTTTTCTATGATTGATTTGGGACAACTTAATTATTTTTTGGGTGTATATTCGTGACTCGCAATACTTCTGGGATGTTTCTATCCCAACAGAATTATGCTACTAAGGTATTAAAGCGTGCTCATATGCTTACTTGTAATCCATGTCGAACTCCTGTTGACACGGATTCCAAGCTCGCTGCGGATGGTGACCCTGTTTCTGATCTTACATTATATCGTAGTCTTGCAGGTACTTTGTATTATCTCACATTTACCAAGCCGGATATTTCATATGTTGTACAACAAGTTTGTCTTTTCATGCATAACCCTCGTGAGCCAGATTTTTCTGCTCTCAAGCGGATTTTACGCTACATTCGGGGTACTCTCGAGGTCTACGACTTTATTCTTCCACCACATCTTCGCTTGTGGTATATTCAGATGCTGATTGGGCAGGATGTCCTACTACACACAGGTCTACTTCAGGTTATTGTGTTTTTCTAGGTAATAATTATTTATCCTGGTCCTCTAAGCGTCAATTTACGCTATCTTGATCTAGTGCGGAACCTGAGTATCGTGGAGTTTCAAATTCAGTTGCTGAGACTTTTTGGTTACGTGAGCTTTATACACCACTTTCGACGGCTACAATTGTTTATTGTGATAATGTCAGTGCTGTTTATCTCTCCTCTAATCCCGTGCAGCATCAACGCACGAAACACATAGAGATTGACATTCACTTTGTTTGTGATTTGGTGGCTACTGGCTCCGTTCGTGTTCTTCATGTTCCGTCTCGATATTAGTATGCAGACATCTTCACCAAAGGCTTACTTACTGCTTTGTTTAATGAGTTTCGCTTTAGCGCGAGTGTTCGTTCCTCTCCCGCTCAAACTGCGGAGGGTTGTTAACGGATCAATGGGCTTGCCCAATTTATGTTTGTATTATGTGTCTTTATTTGTATTATGGGCTTCATAGTCTAATAGCATAGCATGTTTCCTATATAGTACGCTTTGTAAATCATTCGTATTCATTCAGAAATATACACTAGATTTACAATTGCTACAACTAAAGATTGAGTTTGCAGCTTACCGCTTTAGTTAGTTTTGTTAAACATGCCATCTAGTAGTGGTTGTAACGAGCATTAGAATCGGTTTGCCAATTTATTCTGATTAACATGGGTTTATGTTTGATTTACACGGTGAATTTCATTAAGATTTGGATATGTTCACGTTCATGTTTATGTATTTTCAAGTATATATAATAAATTTGCGTCACCATCACTCTAGTGGTATTTTAACATATTGCGACGCCCGGTCTCACAAAGCTATTGTTTTCACATGTAGCATATATTTCAGGTTTTGATCACACAGGGTCTTTCAAAAAAGGCTCTTTTTATGAACGCCGTATTTTCTTTAACGACATTTGAATTAAAAACTAGCAAGAGGCTAGATAATAGAACAAGAGGGGATAGAGCATTACAGGAGAAGATAAACCACTCTATCCGTTTAGCGAAAATTTCCTAAATCTACTTATAATCCAATTGCATCAAAAGGTCTTGATGTCGTCGAATATGAGATATTTGGAAGGTTTCTTATTAGAGAAGACGACATTATTTCTAAATCTCGAAATGGCCCATAATGTTGTTTACTGCATAAAAAACCTATTGAATTTATCTTCAAGGGAACCCGCCACCATTTTAGAACATCTAACCATATTTCTTTAGCTAGCTTGCAATGGACACATATATAAGTGTTCTTCTGTTTCAATTCCATCATCACATAAGGGACATCTAACAGAGTCTATGTCTAAGCCCCTTGGGTCTAGGTTGGCACGAGTTGCCATCCTATCATTCATAAACCGCCATGCATTGATGTTTATTTTCAAAGGCACAACACGATTCCAACGAGTGGGTGTATGGGAGACGGGTTGAGAGATAGATGTGATGTAGGATCTCATTCATGTAACCGAGAAGCGTCTTGAATTTTCCATAGTGCACTTCCAAGTATCTTGTGAATCTGAAAGATGGAGTTTAAACGCCGGATATGTTATAAACAAAACTAGCTAGATGCTAGGTCGAGATTACAAGTTATTTGTACAAATATTGATTGGATTATTAATCCAATTATACCATGGTAATTTTACTCTCCTACCATAAACTTAAGCCAGACATCGAAACTTAAGCCGAAACTGGACCTTATAATAGTCTCTATTTTCTCTTAAAGAAAATATAGGGCTTGGCATTACTCAAACGGGCTCATTTCATATCCTCAAAGGCTCAAATAACTTAATTTGAATCTTGGCCGAAAAGTAGTAGAACAATGCGAAATGAATCTTGGCCAAAAAGTTTTTGTCCACATCTTGCATCTTGTATATGATTTGATCGTTCTATAGCTAATAAGTTTTTGTTACATAGATGAGGACATAGCGTTACAAGGATTGGTTATCCACGCTATCCAACTTAAAGATTTCCTTTTTCCGCCTACTAGAAATCAACAAAAAATAGAACAAAATGGGCGATATGAGCATAAACCAAAATTCAGTAAACCTCAACAAACTTGTTTTCAGCACATCGGTTGTATGACCAATAATAAAGTTCATTACTATCAGTCTGATTACTTAAACATATGCAAAAACACAATTTTATAAGGATTATATTAGTAGCATATGTTGGCAAATGCATCTGGTCTTCATAAAAACATTGCAAGTATGAAACAGATCGACAAAACAAAAAGCCATGGCAATTTTAATTGCATTAGCTTTGTGACAAGTACTGCACTGTCAATATGAACCAATGTTATTGTTCATCCATGACTAAGAAACGAGAAAAAAATAACTAAAACAAATGAACTAGCCTCACAATCTCATGCATTACCCCCTCTTTATCGCGCAGTCATTCTTTACACTGAGCATATGGCTCAAAACCAGGTCCAGAAGGTCCAGCACTTGATGGGTCCTTCATAAAACCACCAATGCTTGCAGGACCAAAGAAGCCGTTATGATGATGCCCCATGTGAAAAGCAGGCACAAAAGGATGACTCATACCAAAGTGACCATGATCAGCAGTTCTCTTCACAAGTGGCTCACCCCTTATGGACCCACGTTCTCCGCCATCAAACTCCCTATAGCGGTGCAGATACACAGTCAGAGGCTCGATATAATCATCAAACCCTAGTTTGCTCATGGCCCACAGCACATCTTCAGCAGTGATGGTCTTCCTTTGTTCACGCTGGCAGCGGTCATTGGCTTCACCTGTCACAAAGCTAATGTACTCAGAAACACATTCTTGGATGGTTTCTTTTGCATCATCAGATATCTTAGCATGAGGAGGAAGGATCTTTCTCATGATTCGGATGACGTTTGCTATTGGCATGAAGCGATCTTGTTCCCGAACTGTGCACTCATTGTCATCTGTAGGTGTAGGTGTGGTGTTGGTCATTTCTGGTAACTTCATCTTCATGTCCGGTTGTTGTGTCCCTGATCATCAATGTGATTTTAAGTTAAGTTAGTATCTAGCTTAACTGGCTTTAGTCGTTTGTTTACACTTTTGTATTTACTCTTCATGCACTGATGTCTATCTCAATCTCCTTTATATTAAAGTTGGAGTTAACATACACATTATATAATAACTAAACAGAATAACAAATTTACTGAAAAACATAAAGAGTCAAAGTGTGGGAGAGAGGGTGCCACTTGTTTTTAATATTTGTCTTTGTAACACCAAAATTCATACTGACATAGTTACATTGAGACATCTCACTGAAAATCATACTATAACAATCAAATTAAACAGACCTCCTTGCACTTCATAGATGATGAACAACAGTTACTCCTTCTCTACAAAAGCCTCAAATTTTAATCATATAGAGAAAATGTTAGCTTGAGCAACCCTATGTTTGATCAGCAAAGCTACTAGCTAGAAATTATATGAGTATCTTAATGGAGATGAACTCTTTCAAAGATAACTAAACACATTTTGCATGCACAGTTACTTAAAATGAAAATTGAGAACTAACCTAACACAAATGAATAAACAGATTTTGTTGTTGATAAAGAATAAATTAAGAGGCCAATGCCATTTAAGATACTTAAAAAAGTAATCCATGTTTAGCTAGAGAGTAGATTAAGTAGTAGTATCAGTAGCATGTACCTCCGGATGTAGGGTGAGTGGGGAGCCTGTGGTATCCATGAAAACCTCCTCCACGTTCCATTATGTTTGATTCCCACTCTGCAAAATGAAATGACAACTAACTAGGTAGAAATATGAGTATGTTATGAGGGTGTGTTTTGAATTTGTTTGGGGAATATGTGCACAATTAAATTATAAAGATGCATGGTAGGGGGGTGGTGGGAAAATGAAGACACTTGGCATAGAGGCTCGATGAACAAGAAGAGACTATTAGCCAGAGCAACCAAAGTTGGTTAGCAAAGCAGCATTCACTGTTTTGGTTTAATGCTTTTACTTTGGTTAATGCAATGCATGGCATGCACTTTAATTATTTTGATAAATTAATTACTTTTGGATTTATTAAATGTTCTATGAATCTGTCCTTTTACAAATGTTGTTTCATTTTTCATTAAAATCTTTTATATAACACAAATTTGAGTTTTCTATTGACCAATAGGAATGCTTGATTTCGCAATTGAGCCTTCGTATTGAACAATTGAAAAGTCAAAATTGGTCACAAATTGAGTAACTTAAGTGGAGGCCTACAATGAAGTTTCATGTCAAAGTTGCATTGCCATGACATCAATCCTAGGGGTGTCAATCGAGTCGTGTTTGGGTTAACTTATTCGGGTTCGCGGGTTGGCGGATTATTATAACCTCTACCCAAACACGACCCATTTATTAATTGTATCAATAAACTCAACCCTTGGGGCACTGCATAACACGTGAATCTGTTTGTGACCAGTTTAAGTAAATAGGTCAGGCGACGAATAGCGTTGGTAGTTTGTAGATTTTAACTAATTTAAAAGCAAAACATATATATAGATCTAAAAAATGATTAAAAAACAATAACATATAAATAACTCTACGACAATTTCAATGATATGTAAGTTGTAATCATAATTCACTCATATTAAGTACATAACAAAATACATTTAATCCAAATCTAACATAAAATCCAACTATATATTTTATTTTTAGAGGCCTATATACTTAAACGAGGTTCACGGGTTAACCTGTTTAATATTTACTCAAACCAAACACAACCCATTTATTAAACGAGTTAGACGGGTTGACCTGTTTTTAACCCAAACTTGTTTATCCTTTTATATTTTATTTTTAGAGGCATATATAATTAAACGGGTTCACGGGTTGACATGTTTAATACTTACTCAACCCAAACACGACCCATTTATTAAACGAGTAAGACGGGGTTGACCTGTTTTTTTTACCAAACTTGTTTATCCTCAATTCAAACCTGTTTAACTTCGTGTCTAATTCCTGTGGTTTATCATGTCGTATCGAGAATTGTCACCCCTAATCTATCATGTGTATATGAGATTAGCTATTTATATGTTATTGTATTAGCATGCCAATGTTTACAATTTACACATTTAGTTAATAGTTTGCGAGTATGGTTAAGTATTTCTAAACAACAACATATATTTAACAAAATAGAAAGTGTGAAAGATTTAAGAATTACCATTTAAATATGATCGATATAGTGAAGAGCTCCATTCTTGACCGAATCATTATAATTCTTCGTGTCCGGTTTGATCTCTCATTTACTTATTGTCTTGCATGGTGCTGACAAGTTTTCTTCAACTTCCCTATTGTTATTGCTTTAGAATTATTATTATCACTTATTATATTGCATCATACTTAATTTGTTATTTGATACAAGGAATAAATTTCTTTTAAAAACGTATTCACCCCTTTACGTTTTCACAAAATAATCTTCGACTTGTATGAAGTATTAGTTAGTTATCAAGAAAGAGAGTTTTAAAACAAGTTATTTGTTGAGAAAAGGGACACCGAATTGAAGCAAACCCACAACTAAAATATGAAATACTATAAAAGATGACACACGGATTTAACGTGTAAAACCCCAATAGGTTAAAAACCACGGGAAAGGAAAGATATGTTTCACTATGATGAAAGACTATGATTTACACATTCTCTCTAATTACAAGGATAAACATCAATAGTTATATCTCTTGTATTAGAAGATATTACAAACTCTCTAATTCTACTCAATACTAGTTAGGAGAACTTTGTATGTGAAAATGAATTGAGAATGGGATGATAATGAAGCTGCCGTTCAATGTCTTTTATAGGCATCAATTTGAGCACTTGACATCATGCATGACTCATTAGCTCACAACTTGTAGTCCCACTTGAGAAAAAAAGATTCCATGAATGTCGATACAATGTATTTATGTTAACAATCTCCCACTTGAAGATCCGATTGAAGCTAAATCAATCTTTGCACCGTTATCCTTCCATGCACTTTCATGTTGCTTACGTTTCTGCTAGACCACATGTTACATCCCGTGAATAGCTTGACCAAAATTTTTGACTTTTACGCGGAAACGACCCATCTATTACAGACATTCTATTACTCTTTTGACCATTATCAAAAATATATAAACTTTCATACCTTGAGACTATTTTTAAAATAAACTAGACTCAATTCTCTTCGAAACGGCAGGTAGCGCAACCCGTGAGGACTTACAGTTTAAAAGATGTGATTTTTCAAAAATCAAAAATCCTGAAAACATCTTCCAGCCACCGACTGAGTTTTCCAGCCGCCCGGCAATATTTCCCCCAACCTTTCCTAGCCGCAGGCTGAGTTTTCTAGTCGCCCGACTCGAAACCTGCTGAACCAAAACATGCAATTTGACCCATTCACGACATGTGACTTATACTACTTCCGTATTACATTGAACTTTCCAGAACTTATTAATACATCATATATTTCACAAAAACGTAAGGTTTCGAAATTTACAACAACCGAGGATCCAACTTCCAAAATTAAAGAGAATAACTAACTTGACCCATTTTAAATCGTTAAATGAATTCTTCCAAGATAACACAATTACTCTTAACCAAAAGCTTAACTAAATTGATATTGAATATGAGTAGAAGCCGCCAAGATGTGAGACATGTAAAGTATTTTATCACAATAATGATGGATGTCCTAAGAGAGTGAAATCGGTTGTGAAAGATAAATCGTTGGTTGATGAAGAGGATTTCGTTGAAGCTTCTAAGAAGAAAGGTAAAGGTAAGCTTCAGGGTACTAATCGTTACGTTGATGGGATTCTTTTTCAAAAGCCTAAAGTTTCGTATTACTATAGTCCGATTACTAAGCCAAAGAATGGAGGAGCATCGACTTCTAAGCCTTCTGTCCAATCGAATACAGGTTCTCCAATGGTTAATGTAGGTTCTACTTGTAACGAACCTACTATTGATCCTACTAGTAGTACGGCTCCTCCCCGGGATGACCTAGGTAAGAATAATAATTAGGTGGAGGATATCAACCTTGTTGATTTGAAGAACAATTTTGATGTTCTTATGGAAAAGATTCGGTTTTGGATCTGTGATTGGCACTACGTGTACCCCTGAATTTATTTCTAGTTCTTCCAAAACTACTTATCCATCGCCTATGAATAACACTCCTATTGTTGAGAAAATTGGAAAGATTGAAAAGCTTATTATTGATGGGAAAGCCACCCTTGTGGATGATAATGGTAAACCTATTCTAGTGGCTGAGGGTAAAAGGAAGGGCAAATCATTCTCTAAGGTGGGTGAAGTGGTTGATTCGAATAGTGATGATGAGGTGTTTGAGCCAAATGATCCTATGGACAGTTACTTTTCATTAGCAGGAGGACATAACGAGCTTGAAGGCTATCTTTCTGATGATTATGCGGCCTATGTCTATGACTTACCTAGGGAATTTGAGGATTTTAACAATCAGTTTGATTTCAAGCTTCAAGGCCGTTAGAGGAAGTAATCTTTTATTTGGTTTTGCTTATTTGTTTTTTTTTTGGGTAAAGGGGAGTAATCCTGCACCCTGGTAAATATATTAACCAAAAGAAACGTTTAAGTACAAAGGATATGAGTGAAATCCATATCTCGACCGTTACATAGGCATAAAGCTTACATAACAAGATACTACCTATTTTCTAAATAAGAAAAGAAACCACTACGCAAATGATAACATAGGACATAACGAAGAAGATTACTTCCTAGGTCCTTGAAGCTTGGTGCCATACATGGCATTAATAGCATCCAAATTCTGGGAAGATCGAAACACCCGCTTCGCATAGTCATCGTAGTCATAGTCATCATACTCATCTTCAAACTCTTGGCCACCACCGAATAGATTAACAGACTCATCAAATGGGTTGTAATCACCTCATCTTGAATCAGACACCACGATGTCTCCCACTTTAGAAAAAGGGTTAACTCTCTTAGTGGAAGAGGCGGGCGGAATACAAGAATTAGGAGCCACACCTGACTCCATCTCCTTCAAATCACTCACAAGGGGTTCTTGTGATGCAGTACCTGTCTTAGTAGACTTAGCTTCATTAACTTCCATTGTACGACCAGAATCCACATCCTTGTTGGTGTCATTTGAAGTACTACCAGAAGCATCCGTATCTTCCATATTAAGAGCATCAAACTTATTTGATGTAGATATCTTTGTTCCACTCGAACTAGCCACATCAGAAACATTCTTCTTAGTGACTTCCACTTTCTTAGGTTCAGGAGGAGTCTTTTTGGGTTGATATTGAAGCGCTTACCCACAACAAAGTTTAGTAAACCCTCCTTGACCGGAATAGTAGAACCACCATGCTTTCCTTCTTCTTGTTATTGACCGTCTTGAAACCAACATTAACACGCTTAGTAATTTGAGTAGGAGGTTCAACAACTTTAGGACATTCAATAAGAGTATGACCAAAATCATACATTTATCACAATGGGGAGGTTTCCACCGTATTCAACCCGTATCTTCTCAATAGTCGAACCCGACCCATCAAGTAACGGTATCTCAACCTGTAAGGCTGTCCCTAGCACCTCATCCGACTTCACTTCAATCATGCGTGAGCAAAACTACTACGGCCCCACGATTCCTTGCACATTTGGCTAGTAAAGCATCTAACCTTTTGGGCGTACCTATCAATGTGGCAAGGAGACTAAGGCCATCATCGAAAACATAGCAAGAGGAACATCATGGAATTTAACCCACACCGGGATTATGGTCAAATCCTCTTTAAGTAAATTGGTGTTCAATGTCCATGGTTTCGAATAATAGGTACATTTCTAATCAACCAAGGACCGTTTTCAAGAACTTCATCAACACCTTTCTTGAATTGAACTTAAAGAAGAAGAACCCTTTGCATTCATCATTACCTTTGTATACCAAACTTAGCCCACGCATTGCGTACAAAGTAATCAACAACAGGAAAAGCAAGGCGTTGACCAAGGAAATACCCATACAAAGTATTCTCAAATCTAGTGTTCACCTCTTCAACCACTTTCATCGGGACGGAAAGATCCACACCATTAGCTTTTTCACTACACTCCAACCTACGAAAGTTTGGCGTGTGTTTCTTTGGTTCGAGAGAAGTAACACCAAGATACGATGAAGAGGGTTGTTTCAAAGCACTAACCTTCTCAATTCCAATGCCCATGTGCATTCGTATCAACCTTATTTTTTTAGTGGTTTTGCTTATTTGTTTTGCGTGTCTTTTTATGTTTTTAGTGGTTGTTCTAGTTGTTGGTAGCTAGTTGTTCATTTATGGCATGTCATAAATGATCTAGTGGTTATTCAAGCGGTTACTTGAGGTTAATGTGACGTTTCAGCCACATTCCATTGTACTTTAATCGATTTTTTTGGTTAGTATATTTTACCAGGGTGGAAGTTCCCTTTTACCCAAAAAAAAGCTTAACTAAACATTCTTAATCATTCAAAGAGCATATACAACATTTTGTAACCCATAACAACTCAAAAATGGGTAAAAGTGGCTACTTGCCATACTCCCCCTTAACTATTACTATAACCATAACCATGTTCTAATTTGACGTTATAACATTTACACACACACCAACGACAAGTCATAAACTTGAACAAAAGACCATGAATACAGCCAAAACCATAGAGACGAAATTATACCAAAACAAGAGATGACACTCGGGGCTTCCAACTTAAATTGCTTCGGTCCAAAAGACGGTCTTCTACTTACGACTACCAACGACGCTTCTCCTCCTTCTAGAGCTATAAACTAGACTTTATCCTTCCTTTGTTCTTTACACTTGTACCTACAAAATCATTATAAACTTCAACCGTAAGCGAAACGCTTAGTAAGTAGATGACATAACATACATTAACATTCTTGTGACTAGTGATTAACACTAATCATAACATTATTAGGAGCACATTAACAACATTAAAACTTGCCTTACCAAACAATAAAATAAGCATAACATTACACATACTTAGCTTTGGATCCAATCTATGAACATAAAACGAGTTCCTTAACATTCACTTTACACATCATAATTCAATGAAATTGACATTATGATACATTAAAGAAGTTAAACCATCATACTTACCTCAATTCTAACTAGCACACTAATTGAATTGCTATAATGTTCCTCACTTGCTTCCTATTACAAGATTAGTCCTAATAGCTTTGGGAACACTTCAATATGATCAATTCTAGCCTTTGTGACAAAATGAGTTCTTCCTTCCTTTTTCTCTTCTATAAAACGCCACACAAACACACACTACAACTTTCTTCCAACTTCTAGATTTGTCTAGGATAAGATATTTATAAAACATAGATTTTAACTTTGGTCATTAGGCAAAATTGGTCCCTTAAATTCCATTTTCTTATATACATATATCACCATACTTGTCACACTTAACATTTATATCCTATAACTATGGTATAATACTTATAGCATAAAATAATAATACCTTATTGTGTTTCGGGTGTAATACCGCAAGAGGATTGGCATCATATAAACTTGTCACAGTTGATTTCTTTAGTCAGATAATCTGCCACGATATCATCAATATAAATTTTTTGCATATCCATGGTTCCTTCTTTTACTTTCTCACCAACGAAGTGATACTGAACTCGTATATGATTTGTCTTTGAATGAAATGTCGGATTCCTTGTCAGATACACGCGCTCTGATTGTCACAAAATAGAGTAACATTCTCTTGTTTGTGCCCGAGCTATTCCAACAACATCTTCAACCATACTTCTTCTTTATTGGCTTGAGCAGCTGCAACATATTCTGCTTCCGTTATTGACATGGCCACAAGACTGCAGTTTTGAAACCCAACTTACTATTCTGCCAGAGAGTGTAAACACATACCCGGTGGTTGATTTACTTCCGTCAAGATCACATGTTTAATCAAAATCAACATATCCCATGACAATTGAATCCGATTCCTCAAAACATAATGCAACATCTGAGGTTCCTTTAATGTATCTAAGGATCCTCTTCACAGCTTCCCAATGATCTCTACCAGGTTCCGCCATGTACCAACTCACTACTCCCACTGCATGTGCAATGTCTGGTCTTGTACAAATCATCACGAACATTAAACTTCCCATTGCTGATTCATATGGTACTCGAGACATTTTCATCCTCTCATCTTCACTGCTAGGACTCATCTTGGAGGATAACTTGACATTAGTAGGAAACGGGGTTGATATTGGCTTACAATCTTGCATATTGAACCTTTGCAAGATTTTACTCACATAACTTTTCTGTGAAAGCCAAATTCTCCTATTAACTCTATCTCGGTAAATTTGCATCCCTAGAATCTTATTTGCGGGTCCAAGGTCTTTCATCTCAAATTCCCTATCCAGTTGAGCCTTCAATTTATTGATACGATCTTTGTTGTGTCATGTTACTAACATGTCGTCAACATATAACCGTAAGATGACAAAATTATTGTCTCCAAACCTCTTGTAATATGCACAAGGGTCTTCATGTAGTCTGTTATATCCAAGGAAAATGATGAAAGAATCAAATATCTTGTACCAACACCGCAACGCGTGCTTTAAACCGCACAGAGATTTGTTTAACATGCAAACCAAGTTCTCTTTTCCTTTTTGTTTAAAACCTTCTGGTTGGAGCATGTAAATTTCTTCCTCAAGGTTTCCATCAAGAAATGCAGTATCACATCTAGCTGCTCTAGATGTAAATCATCGTAGAACACATTGCCAGAACTACTTGAAGAGTTGTCATTCGAACTACATGGGAAAATATTTCGTTGAAGTTGATTCCCTCTTTCTGAGCATATCCTTTGACTAACAATCTTTCACGATACCTCTCCACCTAGTAATCGTCGTTCCTCTTGATCTTATACACCCATTTGTTTCTAATGGGTTTTCTTCCTGGTGGTAGTGGCATCAGTTCCCATGTTTTATTATTAAGAAGAGCTTCAATTTCTTCTTGCATTGCTACCATCCAGAATGACGCATCTGAATTATGCAGTGCTTCTTAAAGAGTTGATGGCTCTCCTTCCTCTGTAAGAAGACATTATGCGACGTTGCTCTCCGTAACATAATCCGAGTGCCACACCAAATGTTTTCTTTCACGATTAAGAGTATGAGTCATTGGAGCTTGATGCTCGGTTGTCTCATTTATCGCGTGTTGTGGTACGACTGCAGAAGAATCATTCGATTGAAAAAATTGCCTTTCCATATGTATTGATGTAGTTTCTCTTGTAGTGCTATCACCTTATTCAATCTCTTGACTTTTGTTTTCCATAAAGATAATATCTCTGCTGACGACTACTTTATGGTCAATGGATATTCCTTTACTCCGTCAGCGTACCCCAAGAACAAGCCATATCGGGATTTCGGATCCAGCTTTGTAGTTTCTTGGGAATTGTACATAACGTACACTGGACTTCCAAATATATGAAGGTCTGGATAGTTGAATGGCTTTCCCATCTACATCTCCATCGATGTCTTCAACTCAACTGCAGTTGAAGGTGAACGATTTATCACATAACATGCGGTATTGACTGTTTCTGCCTAGAACGATTTTTCTATGCTTGCAGTTGCCAATATTGCTCTCGCTCTTTCCAACAAGGTTAATTCATCGCTCTGCCACTCCATTCTATTGAGGAGTGTATGCTATAGTGAACTGCCTTTTGATTCCTTCTTGCCTACAAAAAGTATCAAATTCATCACGAGTGTATTCGCCGCCATTATCTGTCCTCAAACACTTGATCTTCTTTCTAGAATCAAGTTCAATCCGCGCTTTGTAAGCTTTGAAAAATTCAAACACATCAGACTTCTTCTTGATTGGGTACTCCCAACATCTCCTGCATAGTCATCAATGAAGGATACAAAACACTTTGCTCCTCCCACGGTTAGAACCGGCGCCTGCCATACATCATAGTGAACCAATTCTAGAACATTGACACTTCTAGAATTTGATATCTTGAGTTTTAGGCGATGCTACTTGCTGATAACACAATGCTCACAGAAAGGTAAAGAAACCTTTTTGAGGCTAGGAATTAACTTTCTTTCCACAAGAATCTTCATTCCTTGTTCCGACATATGTCCAAGCTTCGATGCCATGTTACTACAGCTCTATGACTTGGACTATGTGAAGGAACAAATGTTTTTGCCTCCTTCATTATCTTTCCTTTCAGTTGATATAAGTTTGCAGCCACTTTTTCTCTTATCATAAGTACAAGCGCATGCCTTTTATAACTTGCATGATCTTGTTTTGTATTTTAACCTTAAAACAAAGATCATCCAATTGTCCTAGAGACAATAGATTCTTTCTCAGGCCATCCACGTGTCGCACATCTCGAATAGTACGAACTATACAATTATGCACCTTCACCATGATATTTCCAATTCCAATGATTTCAGTTCATGATCATTTCAACTGTACACAGATCCGCCTCTAGACATAGGTTTATATTGATGAAACCATTCTCTTCTTGCGGACATATGAAAAGTAGCTCTCGTATCGAACAAGCATACATCTGCAAATCTCTTTATGCCTTCGTTTCCAAGCGTTGCTTCATAACATAGAGCATTACCATCTTCTGAAGTGCTAGCGAAATTTCACTGAGGATTAGAGGTATTTAAACCTTGAAAATCTTTTTTAATGTGACCCAACTTGCCACATTTATAGCATTTAAAATTCTTCTTTCTTCTTGTTTTAGATTTACCATGATTGCGACTCCCACTGGAGCCAGGTTCCATTGACCTCCCTCTTGTCACCACCAAAGCCTCCTCCTGCCTTGAACTGGTTTACCTGTCCTCCATGTTGTTGCGCTTATTTTCTTTTTCCGTAATGGCGGCTGCAAGATCATCGAAGACTAGATAGTCCGAAAGAACATTATTGGTTAAGTTGATGATAAGCTGGTCATATGAGTCAGGTAAATTTTAAAGTAAATATTCAGCATGTTCTTGTGGCTCTATTTTACAACTCAAAGACGAGAGCTGAGAAAATATGGTATTCAGGTTATTAACGTGCTCAGTCAGTGAAGTAGATTCCGTCATGCGAAGAGCATAAAGTTTCCTCTTAAGAAAAATAGTTGTGGAGCGATCTTGCCTCGTACAATCGAGCAAGATAATCCCAAATCTCCTTTTCACTTTTCTTCTCCTCTATGCTTGACAAAACTCCATCTTCTAATTCCAGATGAAGATTTGCAAAAGCCTTTCCGTCCATCTCCTCTCATTTACTGTAATTCGTGACCTTAGCCGGCCTTTCATCAATTGACGCTAAACATTTATCCTTTTTAAGGATAGCCTTTATCTTTAATTTTCACGACGACAAATTATTCAAATTAAATTTTTGATTTCAAATTTCGCCGCCATTGCTATAATCATAATCTACTTTTCGACAATACTATTATTTGTTAATAATAGTAACGAATACCTTTTGAGTGAGTATAATCTTACTTATCTTCTGATGTGGAGGGTCCACTTATTAGTGGCAACCACAAAGCATACGATAAATAATTATACACATACCCAACCTTAGCTCTTGATACCACTTGTTGAGAAAAGTGACACCGGATTGATACAAACCCACAACTAAAATATGAAATACTATAAGAGATGACACACGGATTTAACGTGAAAAACTCCAATAGGGTAAAAATCACGAGCAGGAAACATACGTTTCGTTATGAAATGAATTGAGAATGGATGACAATGAAGCTGTTGTTCAATGCCTTTTATAGTGACATAGTGCATGACTCATTAGTTCACAACTTGTAGTCCCACTTGAGAAAAAGGATTTCATGAATATAGATACAATGTATCTATTAACATTATGTTTGTATGAAGGAAATGTAATTATTGTATCTATTAACATTATGTTTGTATGAAGGAAATGTAATTATTTGTCTAAGGTAACAAAATCAATTGTATAAATGGTGCCTGTAATGGATGCCAAGTCTATGTTCTCTCTGTGAGGTTGTAATTGCATTGAATAATATTTTCTTGCCTTCATGCAGGAAATGTAGTTTATGCAATTGGCTTTCACTCTCATGAGTCATGATGGCATTATGGTTTTATTGCTATTTTGAAGTAGCCTTAAAGTCCATAATGTCGATCAGGAAATGTAGTGGCTGTGTTGCATGAAAATGTGAAGCGTTAATGGATGTATTTAGTTTGTATAGACTTGATAGATTCTGTGTAGTATGGTGGATCTTGAGTCTATTCTTGATCCAATGTTATTGACTCATTGTATGCCTTATTACTTAATTTTTGATAATAAATTAATACTAATATACTATCTTTAGTTTTACAGGAAAAAGAAAAAGAAATAAATTTTTAAAAGAACGTATTCACCCGGTACTTAGGCTATGACTGGTGATAACCCCGGGTCACCGTGCCTACTTGCTTTTTTTTTTTTTTTTTTAAATATTTTTACAACAAAATTAAACTTCATTAATAAAAATATACTTAAACATTACAACAATAATTAAAAACTTAAACTAACAGAACGTAAACATTACAAAACTTATTAAAAACTAAAAACATCACAAAAAATCTTCATCGTCAGTTACCTCTTCGTCACTTTTGTTTCGTCTTCAATCTCTTGATTGCCTGCATTTCCACGGTTTATCCAAACGTGTTCGACCAAATCAGATTTTAAATTTAGATGAGTTGATCGGTCCATTATCGCATGGGATCTTAAGGGATCATGATCACGGTGGCCCTCTTGTGCAAAACCATGTAGGACATATCGCCATTTGTGTGCCGGATGATCATATTATGTAATATGATACATGTGTACACAATATTTTGAGATCACGTTATACGACCATCGAGCCGGAACTTTAAGCATTTTCCACTTCTTCTTCAACACACCGAAAGCTCGCTCCACACTTTCCTTGTCGCTTCGTGCTTCCTCTTGTACATTATTCTTTTTTCATCACCCGTAGGAGGATTTGAAATGGACTTAATAAGAAATATATCCCTTCAATAAGATAATATCCCTTTTTGTAAGCAACATCGTTAGCCTCGAATTCAAGCTCCGGTGCTCTCCCAGATTTGATATCATTAAAAATGGGGGAACGATGTAAAACGTTTATGTCGTTATTCATCCCGGAGACACCAAAGAATGCATGCCAAAACCGTAAATCTTGGAGGCTTCCAATAAAATGAATGGATGTGGCCCGTGATCACCCCTAGCAAATTGACCTCTTTAACTATTTGGGCAATTCTCCCACTCCCAACTTGTACAATCAATGCTTCCCATCATCCCGGAAAACCCATGCTTATGCTCGTGATGAGCATATAATCTTTCAAGGTTAGAATACGTGGGCTTTCACAAATAATCAGCACCATATAACTCTATAATAACCGTACAAAAGTTACGGATACAATCACGTGCTGTTGTTGTAGCCAATTGCAGATACTCGTCAAGAGAATCATGAAGCAGTGCGATCCCAATTGACGAATTCGTTGAAGACACTTGACCAATGGGGAAATACCAAGTACGCCCCTACAATCATTAGTTTGTTGAAAATAAGAAGAATAATTAGTTACCTCTCGAACAATTTGGGTGAATAGTTCTCGGCTCATTCGGAACCGTTGACGGAATGTTCTTTCGTCATACAACGGTTCTTCGAGAAGTAAGCAACAACTAAACGATTATGAGCACCCTCATGATCCCTAGGCGTGTAGTTTCGTCGAACCTTTGGCAGTGACGCTTACCAGCTTGGTAAACGTCCCAAGCATACTGCGTAAAATCCACAAACTCCGTAAACTCGCTCATAACTTCTTCCTCGTCGGAAGACAAAGAATTAAAAAATATCTCGTAAGACATAATTAACAAAATGTGTTTGAAGGTGTTTATGAAGTTATTTGAATTGAGTTTGAAATTGTGTGTTTAGAAATGTGTTTGATTGTTATTTATAATGTTGTAAAAATGGTAAAGTTTTTTTAGCCCAACGGCACAAATTTTTGTCAAAAGTCGAGAATAAACTCGGTTGGGAGGCGAACTAATTCGTGTTTCTTGCAATGCAACCGACCTCAACCGATCACCCACATGGGGTGACCGATCATCGACCGACCTCAACCGAGCCTCTCAACCGATCCATTATGTGCGGCCTTATAAAAGGTTTTTGTTTTATGTTTGAATATTTCACAAGACTATCAAAGAAAAACAAAACAGAAACGAAAATCAATAATCAATGTTGAATTCCTTGTTTATGTAAAATTCCTTTTCTTGTCAGAAAGTTTTATACGACAATAATCGCTCACCTACTTCATTTATAAAATTTGATTTGTTAAGTATTTTCTTACGTTACGATACTTTGAATGAGATATCAAGCGAAACAAAACTTGGCAAGTGTAGACGTATTTAATGAGGTCAAACGATATATCCATCCCTGGCATTTGTTCACACTTTTTGTATCCATCACAGAAAATTTATTTTAACTGTTCACTAAAAGTTCAAATTCTAATATTGCTAGCAAAACCATAATTCTTATACCAAATCTTACAACACTAGGAGATCACTCCTTTATATATCATAATGATTGAATAAAGTAAATCATAACCAATAATGAATGTTTCATGTACTAATTACTAGTAGTTTATAAACTAGTAACATATCCCACAATGAATGTCCTAATGCTAAATAAAATCATATGCGATCGATCCTCTAGCTTTGTGTAAAAAGAAACTGTTCAGATGATCGATCTTTAGCATATCCGTTCTACTTGTTTAGATAGGCCGATGAGCAAACCACCTTTTCACCATTTCAAAGCATTCCTCCGGCTTGAACTCTGGAGCGGTGTGACCAGCTCCCTGCACAAGCAACGAATCACGTAGTTTTTACTATACATGTTTAAAAATTATAAAAACCTTCCCTAGCTATGAGATATAGGAAGTAGTGTGTTGTACCTTTACGGTTGCAAAGACTAATGAATAGCTATCATGAACATAGGTCGTTTTGTACCCTGCGTCTTGACCATCAGTATACCATGCGTCCCAATTACTATCTGTGATCGTCAAGTTAAGAGTATTGATCCAGTTACGTGTGCCCACATGTGGCACCATCATGTCATGATCTCCGCTGTTAGAAGAGGAAAAGAAAAATAACTGGATGTTAACGAGCATGCATATTACAGGAACCAAAACAAGTAAAGAACCAGATACCTGAAAATCAAAGCTCGACAATTTCGCTTACTTAGCTTTTCATGGTAGACAACGCTACTCATGACATTGAACTCGTATGAAGGCATTGAGGGTTTACCGTAGTTGTACTTCATGTCCAAGTTACATAACAACCATTCCTTCACCGTTCCCTAATTAACATAATATAGTTAAGGCCACATTAGCCTTTTCTTGTTAACTAGAAACTAATAATGAGGGAAATTAATTTGGTTACTATACCTCGCGCACATTAAGAGCTTTCATGACATTTATATCATTTGCCCATAGGGTTGCATAATCGTAGTAGTCTCCCTGTCAAAAACGAAAGCATATAGATTAATTCATATACTACTTGCAGATGCAAGGATATGTAAAAGGCAAAAAAAAAGGGAGGAGAGACATACTCGACAAAATGTGTCCTTGAGGGAAGATCTTGCAGAAGGCATTCTAATTGGATTTTCGCGTAACGATTTTCTGTATCCCTTTCTAACCGGATTTACACTCCTAACCAAATTGGTTGCAGGATCACAATCAGGATCCAAAATTTGTTGAATGTTGATGTCTCCAACGCGCTAATGTCAAATAAAGAAAAGTACTAATATTAGGTGTGTGTGCTTAACATGTAAGTAATACAGTAACATTGAAGGCCGATTTATATGTTACGAAGTATGCATACTGTGTTGACTTCATCAATATCCGACTTGCATAGCAAATTGTTAGAATCGGCTTCTGCATATTCTCCATTGCAATCATTTTTTGTTGTCTGTATAATTAGATAAAGAAAAACTTTCGTTAGATTCGCTTTATAATAGCAAAACATATGCACCATATATGATCCAATGGAAACTATGTTACCTCATATAATTCTTCAGATATAAGTGCCATCGATAAGCATATTCGAGCCTTGAATTTATGTCACCACTTTTGTCGGTCAATGGATTTCCGCCATATATCCCTATGTTTCCATCATCAAAGTTATTAGTATGGTTATGCATCATTCGAACTAAAAATGATATGAAAGTTATTACATGTTACCTATCATATATGCACTTACTTGAATGTTTACTTTCGGTTCCAGACCTTCATCGTTACCTATTGTATAAGAGCACGTAAAATTGAATTAGTATGTTTCCCTGCTAATAATATGTATGATTGAACTTGATACATGACGATAGAATTATAGGTAGCAAACACAAAAAAGTACCTTTATATAACTCCTCAGTAATTATTGGAATAACGATCCCGAATAAGAAATACCAGTAACATACAGAGGGTTTTCAGAAACTTGGGATGTTCCTTAACAAACTGCATTGAGTATAACCACCATTATTAATTCGTCATCGGCTGCCCCATATTAAAACTTGTTATTAAATTTTCACTAACCTTCCTTAGAAATTCAGCAGTTTGTGATGCTGATAATGTATCACTAGATCGAACCGATTCAGGTGTTTTGTATATGAATATCCGGTTAACGTAGGTGCATCCAAATATATCACATTTGCCACCTTCGAAACACGTAGGATTTTAATTTCAAGATGGTCAGCATAATGAAATTATCAACTTAACTAAATTACAAGCATTAGGCACACATATATACCTTTGTCCATGAATTTGGGTCCAATTGTAATGCCGGCACATTATCCATGTATTTCCCATATTGAATTTGCATGGGACCTAAACAAAACATGCATGTGAATTCAATACTATATAAGATATAAAGACAACAATTTTATGTATTAGTTATGCTTTTAGTGTAGTGTTGTATTCGGATTGCATGCAAAATCTAGTTGTGGAAGAAAGAATTGACTAGGTAATTTTAGTGTTGTATATTGTACAACAAGTTCAACAATGCAATGACTTTGAAATAACTCACCCATTTCATCTTAAACATCAACCACACATGACAATACTATGTGTCACATACTTAAATTTGATACATACATTTCAAAAGAAGATAAAGTGAAAGTGATATAATTGATGTCATATAATTATGAGTTTTGCTATATACTCTTACTTTATATTTCTATTCATTATTTTACTTACACAAAAATAAAAGGCGAATGATAAAAACGATCGAACTTGACACTTTTATGATTGTGTGTAGCCAACTATTTTTTTCTTATCGTGTGTCTTGAACTTTCAAATTTCGATTATTGTGTGTATTTTGTGACCATTTTACCTTAATTTTTCAAATTTGAAGGTAAAATGGTCAAATTCAAAATGTAAGTTCAGTACATACAAGTGTTTTTTACTCATTATTTTTTTCATCTAAACCGTCAGCTCTACTGTATAAGTTAACTAGCATGAAACACGAAGCATAAACCCTAACATATATAATACTATAGACACTTACAAATTGTGAGTTTCGTATTATGTTAGTGTTTATGCTCTCATGTTTTATGCTAGTTAACTTATAGATTTTTACTGTATCAATTGATTTTTTCATCCGCAAAATTAGCTATATTTATACTTTTTTGATGTAAAAACTTAGCTAATACTCCGTATTAGGTAGCGAGATGTAATGATTATTTTATTGTTTCCTGATAAAACTTTAATTAACAAGTTTGTCCATTTAAGCGTGTGTTAGGTGCAAATGGAAAGAACAAAGTCAAGGCACGACTCATTATCCACCTCGAAGGAGATAAGAATTTTCACGACACTTAACAGTGCAAAACACCAAAAGAAAGCAACAAAAAACCTAAGAACAAGGACATGCATCAGAATATTTGTGTTCTTAATTAAGATTATAATTTGGAACATATGATTTTGTTTCATTTACATGCATATATGAGATAGAGAGATACATACCAATTTCGAAAAAGAAGGCACGAAGAGTACCACAACCCGGTCCTCCAGCGAGCCAAATAATGAGTGGATCTTCCTCCGGGTTGCCTTCGGACTCAACAAAGTAGTAAAATAGCTGCACAACTTCATCTTCTCCTACTCCGATATACCCGGTTTCTAGTTTGAAAGGTAGAGGACCAGGATAGCCCGGTAAGGATTCGACGATGGTTTGAGATGCAGCGAACGTGGAGGAACACAACAATACGACGAGGAAAAGAATCCCCATCGACATCATCGTAATTAACCAAGAATTAGTTCTATGCATGTATAGTTAATTCGTTATTTTGTAGAGATGTGAGACAAAGGTACATGTATTATGGTTGTTGTTTCGTTAGATTTTATAGAGCCCTACCAAGAAAGGACTATTTATTTTTGAAAGTCAATCATTTGAGTATTCCTATTGGAGCTTGCAATATATACTATGGTCCAATGTTTGAAACCCGGTCGACCGTAGGGTTAACCTGGTTGGACCGGTTTGAAAAGGTAAAAAAATCGGGTTTTAAAAAGCGGGTCAACCGTTTAGGCCGTGGGTTTAAGTGATGGGTCAACCGGGTTTTAAACCCGTGGGTTTGGTTTTATCATTTTTTATTTTTTTTTTTTTTTTTTTTGAAAGCGCAACAATATATTAAACTTCAAAAATAAACTTGTAAATTTCGTAGGATCGACGTCTTTAAGTATTAAACTTGTAATCTCGTAGGATTTACGCTTTTGAAGTATAAACATGTAATCCGTAGCATTTATGGTTGTTTAGAAAATTATGCGAGTTTATATCATCGTCCGCTTTGATTTGTTGTTTAGAAGCGTGAAAAATGGTTCTTTGCTTTTTTTTCACCGCAAAACTAGTGTTTGGACATTATGTTTGAATGATTAGAAATAGATGTTTGGACATATGCATAAACCGGGTCTAACCGGGTTGACCCGGTTGAACAAGTTGACCCGATGACCGGTGTCTTGGCGGGTCGATCACAAACCCGGGTTTCAAAACATTCTTATAGTCGACTAAATTTAAGTAAACTAGTTCTTTTATGTATAAAAATGGATAATGTTTTTTTTTTTATCTAATTTGTAAATTACGGTATAAGAGATTGGGGATTAAACGTGTAACTTAGGATAAACGTGTAACTTAGGATTAGGATAAACAAAGGTTACTAAAATATTTTTTGTGTGACTATCCATATAACGTAAACTCGTATATAAGGCTAAGTGGAATAAGTAAGCCCCAATATCGATTAGTCGTCGTTATTTTAGCGTTATTTTAGTTTTCTCTCTATAACCAACTTTATCATCAAATTAGAGCGCGTTTAGTATCCCCCAATCGAAATGGATCTATGGATTTCATTTCGATTCAAAGTGTTTGTTTAGTGGGTCCGGTAATGAAATGGTATATCAAAGCTATAGATTCATTATAAACTAATTTGGTGTCTATGAAATCTATGCCCGTGGACCCCTCACTTTTCTACTACAAAACTCAAATTTTTCCTACCATATTTTGTCATCCAAACATAAACAATCGTAATGATCTTTTTTCATATTTATTGTCATTTTACCATCTACCAATCCAAATCCATTGTCGTTCTTGAAGAACAAACCAAGCAGTGCTTAGTGTAATAAGACAACGGATTTTATCACCAAAACATACTCTATTTGAACACACACATATACACAAAACCACTAAAAACATACAATCAAGACCGGTTATCCACAAGACCGGGTCTCTATTTTGGTGTCAAGATGCATGCTAAGAGGGCATCCTAAGAGCAAAGGAGTAGTAGCATACGAGTGCGTTATGGTCTATGTGGCATATGTTACGCACGTTTCCCACTCCGAGCCCTTTTGCATACGTTGGCGTTGAAACTTGCGTTGGAATGCCAACATGAGTTGGAACGTCGCAAGGAAAAAAAATCACTTTTGAACTCAACGTGTAAGATATTCAAATTCAAAATGTTTTCAAAACACCCCCTTTGAGGTTAACGGTAATTTTTTATTTTTATTTTTATTCATTATTATTATTATTATTTTTAAAATTTTTGCAAACAAATTTAACCTCTCTATAAATACAACATCCCTTTACCTAATATTTTCACACTTAACTCATACAATAATTATAAACCCTACATATTATGGCTTCTCGTCTCCCCCATTCGGTTGAAGAAATGCAAGTATATATTAAAAAATAATGCCATCAAGTATTTTGAGCTCGCAAAGGCAAAGAACGAACGTTTAAGACAACGATACGCGAAATGCAAAGGCGTTTATCTTGGAAAGACAAGTTGTGATTCACCAATTTTAGGCGATGAAGCCAAGAAAGACGACGCCATTGGTGAAACGTTGTGGATGTCGCTTCACGATACAAGCCAACATCGCAACAAAATCCATTGGAGTTATGAAGAAAACAAAATTGTTGGTTCGGTATCAACGGATAAATCAACTTGGGCTAGGTGCATCGACTTGGTGATGCATGGATTTATCGAGCAACACCAATATTAGTTTACGGGTTATGCGACGGCGAGGCGATGAATGAGCATGGCAATTGCAAGCCAACATTATGATATTGTGTGTGGCAAAGAGGGTTTAAGAGAAGTTGAAGCAGAGCAAGGAAAGCTTCAACAAGAGCGGGAGGAGAAACTCAAGAAAGAAGAAGCAGAAGGGGCGGCGGCGTACATTGAGAAATTTGGGTATGTGAAGTCTCTTGAGTATGATTCTGCATGCGGGGAGCATAGATTAGGATATGTTTATGTATTTCATATTGTAGTTTTTTTTTTATCGTATTTCGTATTGTATCGTATCGTATTTCGTATCGTATTTCTTATTTTATTGATGTAATGTTTATTTAATGTTTATGTTTATGAATGAAATATTATTGAATTGTTTATTTAATGATTGAAATACTAGTTAAGGGATTAATTTGTAAATTATTATTTTTTAAAGAGGTGAGTCCCAGATTGTATTATGATAAGCGGGTCCCATGTTTTATATGAGTCTCTTAATAGGGAGATAGTACATTTATATGCCTTGGTGATATAGATAAACCCTAAACAATTTCATAAGTTAGTAGAAAAATGTGGGCTCCACATAAAAAAAAACATTATTAAATACTTATCTAGACCAATTTTTTTAGCTAAGAGAAAAAGAAACAACTCTTTAAGTTAAAATTTTGATACATTTCTAAATGATTATTCTTTAAAATGTATCCAACTTAACCTTTAATAGCACAAGGTATGTAAGGACCCAATAACACGTTATTGGTATATCACATCAGCGTCACATCATACACCTCCCAATAACACACCAATAACTCAAACAACCCTCCCATAACACACCACTAACATCAATTGTAGGCCTCGCATGTAAAATACCTCACCAAATATACTTTCACTCACAATAAAAAATAAAAAATAAAAAAAAAAAAAACACACACACACACACAAAAGGTGCATTTGGTTTGAGTAGTGGGTGGCACAAACACAAAAGAGTGCGATTTGCAAGACAGGCATGTTGGTACGGTAAGGCAAGACACCAACTACCACCAATGGCACACACATAATGCGCTCTAATAAGTCATGCAATATAATAAAGGATTGAGTCAGAATAAAGAACGCACTTTTCCAAGTGTCTCATTCTAAAGACGTGTCTTTTTTAAAAATTGTAGAATAGCGATATACTTCCATAAGTGTTCTGTTCTAGTACGTGTCTTTTTTAAGTTGTAAAATAACGATGTCTTTCCATGTTGTTCCAATTTGGTGACGTCTCTATTTATAAGTGTTCCATTTGCACGCATCCCACGCACTAAATCCAACAACATGAAAAGACATCGCTATTCTACGACTTAAAAAAGACACGCGTCTTAATCTTAACACTTATGAAAGACATCGCTATTCTACAACTTAAAAAAAGACACGTGTCGAATTTTACACTTTGAAGACGTCATATTCTACGACTCAATCCCTATAATAAATTAAAATTTTATATATTCAATAATGGAAATATTTGATACACTTAAAAGTAATGAGTCAAATTCGATACATTTTCGTACAATTATTTCAAACAGAAATCTGCACATTGGAATATCAAAAAACCATTACTGGTATTAGAACTTTTAAATTAAAAAAATAATAATAATAATAATAATTACACGTTTATGTTACGAACGTACAAATTTATTCATATATAGTGTAGTGTAATGATGCATCAATTCAAACTTCAAAGTAGTAGGTTAGATCAAGGGCTCCAGAAAGTAAAGTTAATTTATTAATTAATTAGATACTCCTTAATTAACATTAAAAAAACGCGTGAACAGGTAGATTATTACTTTCACTACATTTATAAATAATATAAACGTGACCCATCCAACAACCGATATGATTGCTTGTTGCGATCGATAGCCGCCTGTTGTTACGGAAAACAGATGAATTCAATAATAGACATTGACTAAAAAACACGTACCATTCGAAAAATATAGATGGAATCATGTATTTTATTTTTAAAAAAATAAATAAAATAATAATAACAATAACAATAAGAGTAAACTACGCCATTCGTCGTCAGAATGTCGTTGACCAGTGAAGTCGTTTATTCGAAAAAAATTAAATCGTTGGTCCTTAAGCTGCGCAAACGTTATCATCGTTGGTCCCTCACACTAACCTGGTTGGACTAATGGGCGTTAAGCGCTCTTAAGTGGAGGGTATTTATGCCTTTTCCCACCCACACCACTTTTGTCTTTTCCCACCCACTTCATCTTCATTGAGCTCATCACCATCTTCATCAACAAACAACAAATCCAAAATCATCAATCCTTTGCAAAACAACAAATCCAAGAATCAAAAACCTTAAAATCAAGAATCGTATATCGACCTACTGCCGCCTCACGCAAAACCACACGGACCGTCGAGGGTTTTACCTCTCGACCCAACAACAACATACTACAATTTCAACTTCAAACAAACCCATTTGGTTCTAAGGTTTCATCCGAAACCAAACAAGACTAAACAAATAATAACAAAAACAACAAAATAATATCAAGAACAACATAACCAATACCATACTGTGAGCTTGAGCTCATAGCTAGACAACTCGACAAGCACACACGACGCAAGAACAGGATACCAAACTATGTCTAGCCACGTTTTTATTATCAAAACTTGTTTTCCCATGTGTTCTAGTCTAATCCGAACCAAAAATGAGTCAACTCGTGACTCGGTTGACACGAGTTACAAGAAAACTGAGTCACAACGCACGTGACTTGTCCCTACCTTTTCTCATTTGTGTATTAGGGTGGTAAATAGGCGGCGCGTGAGGTGGTAAAAACGGGTGAAAGGGTGTGTTTGGGGCGCGTATTGTGGTGGATCGGGAAGAGGAGGTGTAGGGGATTGTCTTGGTGTAGGCGGTGAGGTGTGGTGGCGGTGTGGCGGTGGTGGGTGGTTTTCGATCGGTGGCTAGGGTTGAGAGGAGAGGAAAAGAAAGTGGTGAGAGATGATGATTTGTGTTTGTGGTGATAATATCACATGGACCACCCATTCATCACCGTTTTAGCCTTGTCTTAAATTATCATTCCAACTAGTTTCGTTCCTGATGAAGATGGTGATGACTTGATGAAGATGAAGTAGGTGGGAAAAGACAAAAGTGGTGTGGGTGGGAAAAGACAAAAATACCCTTCACTTAACAAGGCTTAACGCCCGTTAGTCCAACCAGTTAGGGTGAGGGACCAACGATGACTAACGTTTCGCAGTTAAGGACCAACGATGCAATTTTTTTTGTCAAAGGACGAAACTTGATCGTCCTTGTGGTTTGGTCAAAATAACGGATTTTGTCCCTATACTTCTTTTTCGGTGCGTTTCGTCCCTGTGGTTTACAAATCTTACGGATTTTGTCCCTCGTCCAAAAATGTCCGTTAAGTGTTTCTTGTTGTTAGTCCTTCGTTAGTGCGATTCGTTAAGTGTTTTGCACCGTTAGTCCTTATTTTTTAAAATGTAGTTTTTCCCATTAGTCCTCCGTTAATAATAGTTATCGCCCGGTTTTATACGTTTTGTCCGCTTTTATCCGCTTTCCCGCTTTTTTCGTAAATCCGTTTTACGTTTTATCCATTTAAATCGCCTTTTTTATATGCTTTCGCATTTTTACGCTTTTGTCCGCTTTTGTACGCTTTTTATCCGATTTCGACCGCTTTTTACATTTTATTCGTTTTATTGGGTTTTCGCTTTTGTCCTTTTTTCGCCGCCCGTTGTTTCGTTTTATACATTTTTCTTATGTTTTGTCTGTTGTTCTTACGTTTTGTCCGTTTTTCGTACGTTTTTATCGGTTTTTGGTATGTTTTTGTCCGTTTTAAAAAATAAATTTGAAAAAAAAAATATTTTTCAAATATGTTTTTTTTTTTTTTTAAATATGTCGGTTTTTTTTCAAAATATTTGAAAAAAAATATTTTTGTTCAAATTTTTTTTTGAAATTTTTTATTCAATTTTTTTTTAAATTTGATATTTCTTTTCAATTTTTTTCGAAATATTTTTTCCAATTTTTTTGGAAAAATTTTAAAACGAAAGAAAAGCGGACAAAATGTAAGAAAAGAAAGAAAACGAAACAACAAAGTAAAACGGAAAAACGAAAACCCGGAAACGAATAAAATGTAATAAAACGGTCGAAATTGGATAAAAAATGTACAAAACGGACAAAAGATAAAAATGCAGGCGAAGCATATAAAAGCAAGAAAGGGATAAAAGCGAAAAAAGCAGACGAAAACGAAAAACGCGGAAACGGATAAAGCGAATGAAACGGATAAAAGCGGACAAAACGAAAAATCGGGCGATAACTATTATTAACGGAGGACTAATCGAAAAACTACATTTTAAAAATAAGGACTAACGGTGCAAAACACTTAACGGACTGCACTAACGAAGGACTAACAGCGCAAAACACTTAACGGACATTTTGGACGAGGACAAAATCCGTAAGATTTGTAAACCATGCGACGAAACGCACCGAAAAAAATATAGTGACAAACAGATTATTTCACCAAACCACGCGACGATTTATGAATTCACTCTAATAATAATAATAATTCTTTTGGAAGGAAGCTGTCGAAAAATCAGCAAGAAATATATATTCGGGTCTTGATTAAAACTAGTTCAACTTTACGTTGAGATGAATTTGTGTTTTTGTAATACTAAGATTTTAAGATTTAATTATGAGTTAAGTTTTTTATGTGCTAGCTGTTTATATAAATTATCATATTAAAATTCTTTATACTTTGTGTTTTCATTTAAAAATTATCAATTTTTTTTTTTTTTTTTTTTTTTTTTTTTTTTAATAGAAAGGCATATCAAATTGAAGTGTTATCTCATACTACCGTTCAGAAAAAAAAGGTGTTATCTCATACTATTATAGTAGTTTATAATAACAAGAATGCACGGGTAAAAAGACTTGTCTTTATTTTTGCATGCGGCTAAAATATTTAGAGCGTGATATGTAGGTACATGCATTATCAAGAAAAGAAATTACCTAATTCTTAGTTATTAAATTATACTCCCTTCGTCTCTAAATAAATATCAATTATTAACTTTTAAAGTAATTTTTTTTTTAACTTTGAACTTAAATTATTTTATTTGTGTTATGTAATATTTGGTGCAAAATATAGGAATGGATTAGGTTTGAAATGTATTTTCACTTGTATAATTTTTATCAAGTATTACATAACACAAATTAAATAATTTAAGATTAAAGTTGAAAGAAAAAAAAAACTTTAAAAATCAATAGTGCACATTTATTTAAGGACGGATGTAACACTAATCTTTTAGGTCCGCTCTTGAAACTGCGTGCTCACTCAGGTTGGTGGCCTCACTGCGCGGGGAGAGTTCTGGGTTTATTTCGTAAATTGATGATAGAGAGTGCCAAAAGGCACCGAGATCGAGTGTTCTACCAATCTACACCTTTGTAGATTGTGTTCACATTCGTAAATACCTACCATTTTGTCGGTTTACCTATAAAAAAAAAAGTTAAAGGCGTAAAGGCGGTTGCATTATTATTATTGTTATTATTGTTTTAACAAGGCGGTCAATTTATTTGAACGGCGATTTTATTAAAGCTAATGAAAGCTCGGAAAAGGACAATATACAAAATAATCAATCAACAGTAACACATTTACGTTATATTTCACGTAACACATGCAATTAACGGTGACTTTTGAAACATAAGTCAATACCATAAGATGATACATTTCTAACATAAGGATAGCACTTCCAAAAATAACCTACAATGAATGGTTGATACTTGCTACATTTTTTTTTTTTCGCCATACACATACGGCATTGTGCAAAGTTATGCTAACGATTTCGTGACAACTACAAATCCCTTAATCGCAGGTTCTTCGTCATAGGAAAAAAATGATCCAATGATTTAGATTGGTCTATTGGCAAACCACCTCTTAACTAACTCAAAGCATTCTGCGGGGTTAAACTCTGGAGCCGTGTGACCCGCTCCCTACACAAGCAACAAGTTACGAAGAATGTTCAGTTTGCTGGTACGTTACAAGATTCCTAGATTTTAACCTAAAAAGAAAATGTTTTACCTTCACGGTAGCAAATGCTAAAGTATAGTTATCACGGGCATAGGTGGTTTTGTATCCTGCAGCTTGACCGTTAACATACCATGTGGCCCAATTATCGGTTGTAATCGTCAAATTAAGAGAATTTATCCAGGTACGTGTGCCCACATGTGGAACCATCATGTCATGATCTCCGCTGTTTCAAAAGAAAATTAAGATATGAGTTCATGCCAAAACAATGGCGATAAAAAAAAGAAAATTTTTATACCTGAAAATCAAAGCTCGACAGTTTCTCTTGGTTAACCTTTCGTGGTATGCAACGCTACTCCTGACATTGAATTCATATTGCGGCATTGAAGGTTTACCGTAGTTGTACTTCATGTCCAAGTTACATAACAACCATTCCTTCACCGTTCCCTGGTTAATTACGTTATACAAACAAAGCCACGTAAGGTTTTTAACAATGTTATACAAAAACTAATGAATTATCCTTCTATTTACGTGATTATGTCTAACTGTACCTCGCGCACACCAAGTGCTTTCATAACGTTTTCATCGTTGGCCCAAAGGGTTGCGTAGTTATAATAGTCACCCTGTCAAAAATATGAGATCGTATAAATTAAAACGCTCACGGGGAAAAGATAGATACTAGTATGAAACAAAGTAAGTTTAGATGCCCACCCTACAAAAGGTATCCTTAAGAGTGGATCGTGCCGGAAGCATCTTTATTGTATCAGCGCGTAATGTTCTCCTGTTACCCATTGTGATAGGATTTCCACCTCTAACCAAATTAGTAGCTGGATCGCAATCAGGATCCAAAATTTGTTGAATGTTGATGTCTCCAACACGCTAACGTCAAGAGAAAATAAGGTTTACACAGTTTGCCAAAAAGATAAAATGAAAGAGCCGGATATAAATGAATAAGGCTTACTTTGTTGACTTCATTAATATCCAACATGCATCGAAGATTGTTAGAGTCGGCTTCTGCATAATCACCATTGCAATCCTGTCTGGTTGCCTGCAATAGTTCATTTAACAGCGAGTGTATTACTTTCACTGGTTTCATTTCACAAATAATGAGAAAAAACATGGAACCGTGATGGAATGAGAACTTTATGTTACCTCAAATAGTTCGGCGGATATAAGTGCCATACGATAAGCATATTCAAGTCTAGAATTTATATCACCGGTTTTGTCCGTCAATGGGTTTCCTCCCATGTATCCCTGCCATTTCATTCGTCAAAATGTCAATATGGCAATGTATGTTTTATACCTAAATGTATCATTAAAATCGACAATATACTTACTTGAATGTTTACCAATGGCTCGAGTCCTTCATCGTTACCTTTTGAGACGAGGAAATAAAAAGATGAATCAGGTAAAGACTTGATGCTCTACTACGGTGTACTAAGAAAAAGTTATGAATGTCAAATCGTGTACCTTTGTATAACTCCTCGGTAATTATTGGAATAACAATTCCTGAATAAGAAATTCCGGTAACATACATAGGATTTTTCAAAAACTTTGGATGATCTCTAACAAACTGCATTGCAAATGTAAATATATAATCGTAAATAAGTGTCCTTCATCATTTCTAACTCGCTATGTATCTACATTACCTAAACTGGCCAACTAACCTTTCTTAGAAATTCTGCGGTTTGAAAGGCTGATTCTGTATCACTAGAAAGAACGGAATCTGGGTCTGTTGTATATGAGTATCCGGTTAATGTTGGTGCATCTAAATATATCACATTCGCCACCTTTGTCCAGGAATTCGGGTCTAATGCTAATGCTGGGACATTGTCCATATAATTCCCATACTGAATTCGCATAGGACCTATACAAATATACCAACTCCATATCATAAATATCAAATCAAATTAACAAATGGCAATAGTAAAAATTTATTATCATTTACCCGGTAAGTGACGATAGAAACTAGATTATTGGTACAAAATAATACCAACGAACGTTTAACTTTCTACGACGAGGTCAAGGACAATGATAGTTAGATTTTAAAACGATTCAAGCATGATTATTATAGTTACCGAGGCGGAGCCAGAAAGCTATAATTATGACTGTGGGTGCAAACTTTGATAATTTTCAAAAACTACGGTACGAATCTTCTTGTTAATGAAGCAAATTATAAACATAGCTATAATTTAAAGTGCCCACTTTGTGCCCCCTCTTATCTCCGTCCATGCCCCATA
Organism: Chrysanthemum lavandulifolium; assembly: GCA_022545495.1. Taxonomy (NCBI): domain Eukaryota; kingdom Viridiplantae; phylum Streptophyta; class Magnoliopsida; order Asterales; family Asteraceae; genus Chrysanthemum; species Chrysanthemum lavandulifolium. Next base: position 287,083,527 of record CM040243.1, on the reverse strand, counting down.
CATGTTACAATCAATACGATGTATCGAAAATATTAAATACAAGGATAATGTTTGGTATATAAATATAAATGATGACTAGATAAGATAAAGGGAAAGGGATTGGTTGGTGCATGAAACATCAATGTAATAACAAGTGGAGTAATAAGTAATTATATCTTCTCCTAAAGTCCCATAATAATTGTCTCTTTGATTTTAGTCTTTTCTTATTCAACTTGATTGGTTTATATTTTTATTTGTGTTATATAATCTTGATAAAATTATATCAAACGAAAATACATCTAAAACCCAATCTATTCATATATTTTTATCAGATTATATTACGTAAATAAAAATATTTATAGTCAAAGTTGAACGAAAATGGTGAAAAAAGTCGAAAAACGACAATTATTACGAAGACGGATAAGAATATTATTTTCATTAAGTATATGCATGCATATGGTACTATTATTGTATTTTCTTCTCTTATTACTCCATAATTTAGACAAAGATGTTTCTCTACATTCGTATAATTCTAAACGAAACAAAATACATAAAAAGACTTTTTTTTAACCAAGATTTTATGTATATAACATAAAAATTTCATGGAGTGTGATGATGTGCAAATCACTTTCCGTGCACGAATCGTTCTTGTAAACTAGTCCTTACTCGCAAATATATTATCGAAAATTTATAAACGAAAAGTTACTTGAGTGGCCTTCATCTATTGATCGTAACATTTTTGAGTTTGACTGGTAAATGTTTTACAGTTTTATATGCAATCTGCTTCCTTTTAAACACATACAGAAAACTTGTGAAACAAAATAGTACTGGTATTGTAATTATTGCAATTTATGTTACATAACTACTCTATGACAAGTATTAGGGGGTGTTTGGGATTGCGTTTTCTGCGAGATTATCTGCTTATTCCGTTCTAAAAACGCAGAAAATCTAAATTTAGTGTTTGGCTATGAAAATCTGAAAAGCACTTTTCTGCGTTTTGAAGCCTCCAAAACGCCATTTTGAAAAAGCAGGTGAGGGGATACTTTTGCAAAACGCAATTTTCAAATTAAGTATTTTTGTCGTCATTTTACAGAAATAACCTCAATCTTTATAATTTACCTTACCTTGTTTCTTCAAATATATGTTGCTCTTTGAAAGATGAGTCTTGAAGAATTGGTAAAAAAGAGGCGACATATATGATGAGAACCCTACTGATACATGGTGGTGTTAGTTGTTAATTGTTTTATGTCTTAATATGGGCCACGGCCCAATAGATATTTGGTTTTAAATCTGAACAATCTAACTAATTAGTTTCAATTTATAACTTTGTTTTTGAATTAACTAATTTATATAACATTTGTACTCCATATTAATAGCTAAATGCATAATATAAGATTAAAGACTGAAAATATATGTTTGACAACAAAATGTACTTTTTTGTCATTTTACATCCAAAGTATTAAATAATCTGATTTACCAAACACTAAAAAGCGATTATCCGATTATCGCGATTTCAGTCGCATAATCAAAGCCAAACACTATTTTTTTAATAGCGTTTTATTCACGGTGATATCGATTATGCGTTTTCAAAAGCATAATCTATTTTCAATAAGAATCCCAAACACCTCTTAGATTTTGATGTCAAACTATTAAACATGCTAGTTATTTATCTGTTTATGGTAGTTACATAATTAATGTTTAATAAATACTTATATCTTAAAATAATTAAAAATATATAATTATAAAATATTGTGTTTAGCAAATCTCATATAAAAATATGTTAACCATACTATTAGCATTATTATTCTCTAAATCTAGCAACTACTGTATTATTTATACTGTAGTGTGTTAGATAGATAGTCAATTTCATAAAATTTAGGGAGTAAAGAAATGAATAAATAAATAAAGCAGCAAAAGTCAAGACCACATGGAGTGATGGATTATATAGGCTATCTGTAACGATGACACTAGTCAAATACTCAAATACCATATCAACTTCTTCTCTTCACAATAATTTCATAACCAAATATAATAAAGAGACTGATAATACCAATGCTGCAAAAATCGACTTAAGCGGTCAATTAATCGTGTCGGTCTTATATCTTGTGAATTTTGAAGATCGATGAAAAAATCGGTCTAGACAAAATGGCCACTAATAAGTCAAAATTAGCCAAATCGATTAAAAATCTGATGTCGGTCAATCGAACTAATTTGTCAACTTTTAAAAAATAATAATTTAGGCGTTCTACTTAATTTGAAGATCGTTTATTTCACGTATAACACATGATAGGCGCCATAATCGTAATTGAAGATTTTATTAAAGTTTAGAAATATAGTAAAGTTTGGAATCGGTTAAAATTTTAGTTTAATATCCAAAATACCCAAAACTTGTATAATTACTAATCAGATTAATCACCGATTAATCTCGCTTTGACTAATTAATCGATCAGGGGAATGGCTACTGATTTGCGATTTTCTGACGTTAGATAATACTAACCCAAAAAAATTAAATAAAATACACCCACACACACAAACATACTCCACAACTCGATCATATCGACCAATTTTCCTATTTCTTTTTCTTAAAGGGGCAAGTTATCCGCACCTTCCATAAGGAGGTCGTTTGCAATGATTAAGCGCGTTGTCGGATTATCACGGTATCATCGCCGGTTCTGCGGTTTGGCCAAACATCATGATATAATGATATAAGGAGGTTAACACATCCTTTCTTAAAAAGCGTCCCAAAAGTGTGTGTAATGATTGGAACGCGTCCATCCCTCAACCGATTATACTCGGTCTCGGTCTCATATGTAAGAGATACATAGTTACCAAGTATACTATTCATCAAATAAATACCAACTTCACCTAATATTTTTTTATTTGGTTGAAAACTAAAATAAACAATTATTTTTATACGACCAAAAGGTAAAATGAAAAGTAGATGATTTGCGCACATTGTTTTGATTTGCACACTTTATGTACAATAATATACTCCTCCGTTCCATATTACGTGTCGACAATGCAATCTTGAGATGTCACAAATTAAGTGTCATGTCGCACTTCAACCAATGAGATGAGATTTTAGTGGGTGAAAATGATATTTGATTGGTGGAAAGTGTAGTTAGTGGAATTTCACAAAAGCTTTGTCTGAAATGAAAAGTGGACAATTAATATGGTAATAATTTAATGCACAGGTTAAAGTATTCTGATCAAATGTTTTTAAGTGCTCAAATTATTTCCCAAAATAAAATTAAAAGATAATATTTAGTTTGAAAGAGAACATACGGCTTTGTCTTCCACTTTAATCATGATCACCTCTATCTAGTGGATCATGATACCACTTTCTAATTTCAAGATAGTACAATAACTAAAACATGTTAGTATTTTCTCAGCCTTTCATTAATTCTTATTATCCACCACATTTATCTTGATCATCCATCCCTTTGAGTTAAGAAAAAAACCCTTTTCTTTTTAGTTTCTGTTTTGGTAAAGTTGCCATATTAGTGTTGGTATGATCGCACCCAAAATATTAAAAAGTTTGGTGAGCTACTTTTCATGTTACCTATTGGTCCTAGACCAGAACACAGTTGAGCTTATATGTTGGACTTGATACGTACCGATTTCGTAAAGAATGCTCGGAGAGTACCACAGCCAGGTCCTCCAACAAGCCAAATAATGAGAGGATCTTCTTCAGGGTTCCTTCAGACTCAACAAAGTAATAAAACAGTTGCACACTTTCATTTGCACCAACTCCAATATACCCAGTTTCTAGCTTGAAGGTAAAGGACCAGGATAACCGGTAACGTTTTAACTATTGTTTGAGAGGCGATAGAGATGAAGAACATAAAGAAGAATGAAGACAAGAACCAATGTAGACATTGTAATCAAAGAAGAAGTGGTTTGTTTTCTATGTGTGTGTGTACTTTCTGTTTTGGATACTTGTTTGATTTTATAGTTGGAGAAATATATACGGATAACGGGTAGGTGGAGAATGTATGGTTAAAAAAATACGTAAAAAGGTTTTTATAAAAATAGAAAGTAAAAGGGTCAATATGGTAAATGGCTTGTAGGGTTTTAAGTTTTCAGGAATGATGGCTATATAGAAAAAGAGTAGGTAGAGGTTAAAAAGTGGGATATACAATAGAAACCCCTTCTATATTCAACCGTACAACATCGCAAAGCACACATTACCACTCTTTAATACGTGTGATGATTGAAAACCCCTCTTATAAGATCAAAATAGAAAGCAAAATAGAAAGCAAAATGGTCAAAATGATTAAATTGCTTGTGGGGTTTTTTTTAAGGATGATGGCTATATAGAAAGTTACTTGAACAAATTGACGACTCAAATCTAATGAATTATTAGGACCACTGAATGTGTATTTTAGTTCGAATTCCATAACAACAAAAATTTTGTTTAACATATAGTTCTAGGCGGAATCACTACAGAACTCCAACAATAATGTCGATAATGGATTTGATATCCTATAGGATCGACTAGATACTCACACACATGGACACGTGTTATGTACCATCAAACATCCCTTTATTAAAATCAAAAGCATATAAATTCGAGAAAAAGAATGTTTAAGAACTAGCATCCCTTGCATTTATTTATAACGATGAGGGGTAAAGAAACCATGTTAGAGTCGGTTTAGGAAACTCCCTAACCGACTTCATCATGAAAACAGCCATAAGGCCTCTCCTTGCCTTGCAAGGAAATTTTAAACAACCTAGCTCTAGTCTAACCCTAAACTAATTTACAACGTACACCTAAGTCCTTAAACTACGTTTAAGTTTGCTACTAATATACTAAAAATTCTACTTTAGGAGTAACAATTAAACATAAGCGATACTCAACACTTTATCCTTGTATTAGAACCTCGAACTAGGGACCACTTTATCGACCAGGCATTGTACTTCAGTAGTTTCCTAGATTAGCTCTCATATACTCCTTCACTTTCTTCTTTTCAAACAAGGCTTTGATACCACATGTTGGAAAAGCCTACAACCGGTGTTCTAGAGCTGAACTACGACACAAGAACTCAAACAATAATGTCGAAAATGGATTTGATATCCTGTAGGATCGACTAGATATTCACACGCGTGCGTCTGCGCATACACATACTGCAGCGCGTGTTATATACCCTCGAAGACCCCATTATTAGAATCGATAAACCTTACAATTCGAGAGAGAAGAATGCTTGAAATAGCATCCCCATCACCTTTGTTTATAAGGGGTGATACTACACCATTTTTATTAATGCACGAAATTTGTGCATTACGATTGTCTGACAAACCGTAATGCACGAGTTGTCGTGCATTAATCAAAAAAATGTTGTAAATATCAATTCTCTTATTTATAGAGTGAGGGGTAAAACTCATATTAGAGTCGGTTTGGAAACTCCCTATCAGACCTCCTCAATGAAGTCGGCCATAAGGCCTTTCCTTGCCTTGAGGCAAGCTTTAAAACGTATTTCTAGTCTAACCTTAATCTAAATTACAACGTACACTTAAGTCCTTAAACTACATTTAAGTTTGCTTCAATATCCTACAATATCAAAGCTAAACCATACTTGTCTTCGAGTCACCAAGACTTGAATTCCAAGAAGGGTGGTTACTTGGGTGCAAGGTATATCAAGGTTGTAGACTTGAGATGAAAATATCGAGCTTTAGAATTCTCTAAAGGTTAGTAGATCAATTATTACAAGAAAGTGGATTACAAAGCTGTTTGTAAGACTTGTTGGTCAAGTTGCTTAAGGTTAAAGAAGAATAGCAAGTATGAATACGAGTTTTAACACCGAAAATATCTATGGGAGGGGTGTACAAAAGCATGGAGGTTCAAAAAAAGTTAGATTCATGCAACTTGGTCTTGTTGTTAAAACTGGAGTCCATGGATTACATGTTAAAAAGCGTGTTTCGTCTGAGGTGGAACTGTGGGGAGCTCAGAAAAGTCGTGAAGCTGAGGTATTTCAGGATAGCAACGATGATGTTGTAGAGACTCAATGAAAGTTGGAGATTAAACAACTAGAGGGTTATAAAACTTCGGTGTTGCAATCGCTGCATCAACGGTCTGAGAGGATAATCTTCTTGAAAAGAAGAAAGTGAATATTTTTTGGTTTTAGTAAAGCGTTTGATCTATTTCAAATGATAAAATTGTAGAGTCAAATACTTATTTGATCTAAAAATGATTTATATTTAAACTCCGTGCATGCATATACTTTATAACTAGCATAAGATTAAAATAAATAGATGTTTAGCTTTTACCGAAGTCAAGTGTCTCGTAAGTTTATATTTACATTGTCTCTATAGTGGACTTATGTTTGACCCGTATTCATCTTCACTTATTTTGGAAGCTGTCGGCATTTGCTAATCCAGATTATATAAATTATAAATTATCACCTAAATATTTATTTAAGTTTTCATTTTCAAAAATAGCGAGAATGACTAAATTAAACATAAATGAATAATACATAGACAATGAAAGTCTTTAACCTTTTGAGAAACAGAGTTAAACTCAATGTAATAAATTTATTTTCACCAAAAACATTATACTTACGACTACAAGTTAATGGATTATGCATTTATATTCAATCTAGTCATTACCATTTAGTCATTATACGTAATAGTTTTATGTTCATTAAACCAACTGGGCTAGCTCAGTTGGCCACTAATGTTTCTTTAAAATGCTTTGGGGAAGAGATGTTTCGCTAAAAGACCTCTCAAGTTCGAGTTCCACCTTTGACTTTTACCCCTTCAGGCGATAAATGAGGAGCATGTGGGTATGAGAATCAACATACTGCCTAATTGGATGTCACTACTTGAACTGAACCACCAACAAGTAACAAACCAATAAAAACAAAAAAGAAAAATAAAGGTTTATGTTCACTAAAATTGCTATACTCACAAAACCAATTATTTGAGTCACTTTACTTCTAGAACATATTCAAATTGACTGAAAATATTTTCCCGACAAAGAGTTTAACTAATTGTCACTGAAAGTATGTCGAATTAAAGGTAACATCACATTACAATTTCATAGGTAGCAATTAATCTTCTTGATACCAAATTTTATATTCGTTTGACTTTTTTGATTAAACTTTTACTTTAAATATATATTTTTGTGTTATATAATCTTGATGTAAAATATATAGATTTAAGATGGTTTGAGGACAAAGATTATTCTGTCTGGAATTGATCGATCTCCACCTCCGTTTTATTTTATCCAATGGATGAGATTAATCACAATAATTTAAAAACCAGCTTTCATCGTTTTTTCGAAATATAAATATCTTTCAAACCGTTAAGCGTCGGCGAAAAAAATATCACGAATTAGAATGACGTTTAATTATCTTTCATAGATGAAATGACTTTGATATCTTTCGACAATTTTTTTTCCGTGTTTTCACGTTTTTTTTTTTTTTTTTTGTATATTTCGTTCTTGAAATTTGCGTGAAAAATCGTATATGATATGTATATCATATGTGATTTATCATATATGATTTAATCTGATATCACATATAATATTACATATATCATATGTGATTTAACACTAATATCGCATGTGATATTCAAATTAGGTTAAATCATATATGATATTTCATACTAATTCGGTTTCAAGAAAAGCGAAAAAAAGCGAAAAAGCGTGAAAAAAGCGTTTTTGTTCCTTTTGAAAGTATGTCGAAGTCTTGGTCATGAAAGATAATTAAATCTTTCGTCATGATGGTGTAATTATTTTTGCAATGATTAACGGTTTAAGAGATATTTAAATTATAAAATATATGTGAAATAATAAAATATTTTAATCTCAGCAATTGATTTATTTTTAGATGGATAGTAGAGATGAGTCCCTTGATATGTAAGAAAATTTTGTATGTAAAATAACTCTCCTTAAATATATAAAGAAAAAATTACGTTTGGTCCCTATGGTTTCTTAAAATAACAACTTTAGTCTACAAGTCGTTTTATTACTGCGTGATGTCTAATTTTGAAACTATGACGCTTTTAGTCTCTATTTTGGATGGACGTTAGTTAATTCCGTTAAGTATTTTATTATTAGTCCTTCGTTAATAATTTTGCACCGTTAGTCCTTATTTTTAAAATTTAGTTTTAGGTTAGTCACTCAGTTAATAATAGTTATCGCTTGGTTTTTACGTTTTGTCCGTTTTTGTCCGTTTTATCCGTTTCGTTCGTTTTATCCGTTTCTCCGTTTTTTTTCGTTTTCGTCCATTTTTACGTTTTATCCTTTTAAATCTGTTTTATATGTTTTCGTCCGTTTTTCGTTTTTATGCATTTTATCCGTTTTGTCGGTTTCTATCCGTTTTATTTGTTTTACGTTTTAATCCGTTTTCGTCCGTTTTCGTTTATTTTTACGTTTTGTCTGTTTTATCCGTTTCGTTCATTTATTTATTCGTTTCGCCAATTTTTTCACAAGAAAATTCCAAAAAAAGGAATTTTTCACAAATTTGAAAAAAATTCCAAAAATTTTGAAAAATAAATTGGGAAAAAATATTTTAGAAAAAAAATAAAAAATTTGAATAAAAATTAAAAAAATTGAATAAAAAATATCGAAAAAAAGGACATATTTTTTTAAAGATTTTTATAAAAAATATTTGAATTTTTATTTTCAAAAATTTTTTGAAACTTTTATACAATTTTTTTTTTGAAATTTGAATTTTTTTATTTTTTTCAAATTTTTTTTCGAATATTTTTTTTCCATTTTTTTTTTGGAAAAATTTTCAATATGTTGAATTAGTACAAAAGCGAAGAAAAGCGGACAAATGTAAGAAAAGCGGACAAAACGGATGAAAACGTAAAAGATGGCGAAAAGATTAAAAACGAAGCGAAACCGGATAAAAGCGTAACAAAACAAAAGCGGCAATAAACGGATAAAAACAAACGCAAAAGGAAAAACATACAAAAGCGTAAAACAGCGGGCGGAAACGGAAAAAACCGGACAAAGCGTAAAAAAAATGGCGGCGAATAAACAACGAGCAGCGGATAAAAGCAGACAAAGCGTAAAAAATGGGCGGCGTAAAAGGCGGACGGCGGTTAAGGCGTAAAAAGCGATTGAAACGGATAAAAGCAGACAAAAGCGTAAAAAGCGGGCGAAAACATATAAAGCAGGGCGAAAGGGATAAAAGCGTTAAAAGCTATTTAAAACGAAAAAAGCGGGGAAAACGGATAAAAGCGAGCAGCGGACAAAATGTAAAAAGCGGGCGATAACTATTATTAGCGGAGGGACTGGCGGGAAAACTATATTTTAAAAATAAGGACTAACGGTGCAAAAATTATTAACGAATGACTAACGGTAAGAAAATACTTAACGGACTTAACTAACGCCCATCCAAAATAGGGACCAAAAGCGTGCATAGTTTCAAAATTAGATCTTCTTGGTGTAATAAAAACGACTTAGGGACTAAAGTTGTTATTTTGGGCAAACCATAGGGATCAAACGTGTAATTTTTTCACATATAAATGAAATTGGGTTTTAAATATATTTTCATTGATATAACTTTCATCAAGCATTATATAATACAAAAAAATATATCTAAGGTCAAAGTTTGATTGAAAAAGTCAAAATGAAAATAAAATTTAAGACGAAGGTAGTAGTAAAAAGTGTTGTATTAAAACCTAGAGGCCTACCATATTGTTGTAAGATTCTGGCTTTTCTATTAAACCGTGGACCCGAGTTATTATTACAAAACATCTGTTTCATATGTTGATTTGGATAAATGGTCGTATTTATAAGTGTAATTTCATAAAAGGATGTATTTGAACCGTATAAGCATTTTTGTCTATTCTGGTGCGTACGTACCCACTTTTGCGCACCAAAAACTAATTCTTTAACTTTGAGCACCAAAATTAATTTAAACACCAATTAAAAAGCGCCGCCTATACTTTGGTGCCCAAAAATGTATTCTTGCGCACCACATTTTTCAAAAAGTTGATTATGCAACTAGCACCGGGATTAATTTATACACCAATAGAAAAGCGCCACCTATGTTTTGGTGCCCAAAGAAGTATTCTTGCGCAACACATTTTTCATAAAATTGATTCTTTATTCTTGAGCACCGAAATTAATTTATACATCAATAGAAAAGCGCCATCTATACTTTGGTGCCCAAAAGGTATAAATTGGGCACCGAATATGTTTTTTTTTTATTCTTTTTATTTTTTTTGTGTTGAAGATAGTCAAAAGTGGTTAATGGCAGATTTTGGTGCCCAAAAGTTTTTCTTTATGCATCACATTTTGGACGTTTGTGTGAAAGAAATATTTTTTGATAGGTTTCAGTAAAAAAGGTGTGTATATGGATTGTATTGGTAATTAATTTGTTAATCAAAGATTGGGTACCACAAGTCACAAGATGGTTCCCTGTTTTAACTTTTGATCTATCAAACTGTGTGTCATCTTTTTAATTACGATATCATTCTTGAATTTAATATTTTATAGAACGTAAGAAATTGATTAGCAAAATCACCAAATCTATATAAACACGGCTGATTATTGCCTTTACTTTTAAGAGGCCATATTTTCCTTAGTTTTATACTACATACTTACATTAGAAATTTAGATAGGGTTAATGGCATGTAATAACAACGTCTTTTCATTTATGTCGTTATCGATCTGAACACAAAAAATCTGCAATACCCATCCAACTTTCAAATTTTGTTTCATTATCGAATCGTATTTTCTTACTTGTTAAATATCGGATCTGAACTTTAAAAAAATCAACAATCTAACTTTCAAATTTTTTTCATTATCATACATGAGAGATGAGTCTTAAGCGTTGATAATGAAACAAAATTTGAAAGTTTGATAGTATTGTTCATATTATTTTGGGTTCGTATCTAATAATGGCACAAATGGGAAAGTACGTTGTTATTACATGTCATTTATGTGATGTTAGCTAATAAGGCTTACGGGTCTGGCATGTTATTTAGGCCCATCTAGTTTACGGTTAAGTTTCTTTATCCTTATTTATTCACGATGTATTCTCATTTGTTTAGTAGAATATGATTAATACAATTACCATTTTTTTCTCTGATTCTACATGGTATCACAACCCTAGGTACAAAGTCATCGGAGTATTGTCATTCTCCGGCCATCGGCTAATTGTCGGTGGAACCGGAGGGATCTCGTTTTCTTTTCCTTTATTTTGTTTATATTCGTCATTGTCTGCACAGTCATGGGAAAAACACGATCTGTGATTTGTTAACCATTGGATTTATCTGAAATTCGGACAGTAGTTAGTAGACACATTGTTCTACACTTTGGCCGCTTAGTTTTTGAATTGGAGTCTTGAGCAAGTCACAGTAACCCGTCGAATCTGCTGTTGTTCTTAGTTCGTCACAGTCTTTGCACCCGGAACTTCAGGGAAGTCCGCAATTGACGCCTTTGCACCCGGAACTTCCGGATGCACCGCGAGGGGAATGTAATAATCGGAGGCGAACTCTAGAAGTTCGCCCTCAGTTATGTCGGATGTGAAATCAGATAAAACTTTGACCATGGTATCGTTTTTATATGCGCACGCGTGGTTACCTTTGGAATAGTAGTTTTCTGGGTTGCAAGTTGAAGGTTTGTTAACAATGGCGAATTAAGTTTTTACTGTGATAATCACAGTACAAGGAAGGTCGATGGTTATATAGTCTCCGTTATCCACGCGATGCACGACACGTGGATCCCACTAACTCTGAATAAGTGGCTAGGATATGTTGAGGTGACAAGGGGGCAGTTACTTTCCCCCGAATTCCGAGGCATTCGTTTGAATATATTTGACCTAGATGCAACTTCTCCGCTACGCTACGAAGAACCTAAATGCTATAGTTCTCAGTCTAGCATCCGCAGTTAGTCACTGCGCATACTAGACTGGGGGGACATGATGACGTATAGTCCCGACTCGGGTCACGAACCCGACCAGTGAATAACACTAACTAGCCCATTACAAATGGGCTAACTTAATAATGGTTTGGGCTCACGAAAGCCCAAGTCCAAAGTCATTTATGGAATAAGATATCGGATATCTCCTAACTTTAGAGATAATCGATTACCAACCGACTTAGGTGGGATACGCCGAAGGTTGGGGAACACGAAACCAACAAGGATTTCGTGTGTATATAAAGGGAACCCTATCCCTTATTAAAGGTACGATCTAAACCCTAACTCTCCATAACCCTAAAACCGATTACTTACTCTCACGCGGAGCATACCGTGGGAGACAATCCCACGATAAGCCTAACGGTGTTTTACATTTACTTAGTGCGCGGTCTCGAAAAGAATATTCAATTGATACGAGAACAGGAGCTCAAACCAGCATGCTTTTGTATCAACAAGTGGCGCCATCCGTGGGACCCGAACTAAGAACTAAGAACTAGAATGACGAGCATGGAAATCGGCGATCGCCAAACGAGACCTACAAGAAAGAAGGCGCAAGCGGATCATCTTCTAAGGCACTTACGGAACAACAAAGGTCGCTAAAAACCAAGGATCGGGCCCCGAAGCGGTCTTCCTACGGTGGAACAACGCTCGGGACAACCAGGGCCACTACAACCGCCACGGTAGGAGATCACTGCGCTCTTTTGCCACTCCCGCCAAATCGCTAGAAGCCGGCCTCTCGAAGGCACCAGATGCACCAGCGAAACAAGGGCCGGTGGTAGAAGCAGACACCTTTACTCAGGGGTGCGCACAGAACTTCATAAGGAGATTTCGTATCTCAAAATTATGAAACTTTGGCCGCTCTCATGCAAGAGGAAGCAAAAAAGAGGTCGAGTCGAACCCTACATGCCCGACTTAATTTCGATACGGAATACGAGACATCTCCGCCGCGTCATCAAAAAGAGAAGCGCGGAAGGGATAGCCGCCGACCCCCAGTGTTTAACTGAATTGGGAGGAGAGTTGAGAATGATGAGACAATTAACTTCATGACATCCGGAAGAAAGCGAAGAGGATGAGCAGCGTACCAATGTCCACGCCAGCTTGGTAGCCGCAGGTCAGTGATGACTTGGGCGGCGGTACTCCCAGTGAAAGCCCTTCAGTGCAGATTACGAGGACGGTCGGCGCAAACGCCGAAGGGAAAATTAGATCCTCCGTAATTCCTAGGACAACGAGGATAGCTAAACAGGACACTGGAAGTCCAGGAAGAAATATCGTGACCAAGAGGAGGAAGACATGTCTCTTCCGTGGCGCCGCCAAAAAGTGGATGCGTTCACTCGACGTATCAGTAATTTCTTAGAAGACAAGAGAAGGCGCATGCCCGCTAATGTAAAAACCTATGATGGAACGGGTGATCCTGATGATCACCTAAAAAATTTTGAATCACCCGCCACCATTGAAAATTGGCCACAGCCTGTATGGTGCCACATGTTCAATTCTACACTTGTGAGAAACAGCGGGCGGTTCAACAAGCTTCCATGCGAAGCATTGATGGCTTCGAAGAGTTGAGAAAGCGTTCGCCTAAACTTCACTCAACGGAAAAAGTGCGCTTAAAACCCCGTCTAACTTGCGTGGTCAAAGCCGCGCTGGGAATCTACAATCGCTATGTGGGCGCTCAAAGATGAGTGCATACAGGTTAAGGCATGCCCGAAGTGCTAAAAATCTCGGGGTTCATGAATGGGATCAATAACCCGAACTCATAAAAGGTTGAACGACAAGATTCCCCAAAACTTTGATGAACTTATAAACGCACAAGGTCCTTCATCCATGGGAAAAGCCGCGCGGATAGCAAGAAAGGTTACTCGAACTATCGGTCACGAGAACAACACGGGAGACAATCCATCCGACCGGAGTAACAACCGCAACAAGAACTACCGCGGTCAGGGGAGCGGACGGGACATTGAGTGTATACCCACGACCAAGACTCCAAAGGAGATTTTACGCAATGTAGCGCGAACTTCCCACGACCCCAACCAATGCGCACCCTGGAGGATCGGCGCGTGGGAGTGGATCTTGTGACTATCATGGACGAAGGGCCACACCACGATGAATGTGTCCAAGCTGCGCCAACTCATTGATAAACTAGTGAAAGAAGGCGATTGGACCATTTGGTCAAGAACATCAAGGAAGGGAAAGTTAGGCGAATCTGGGAACAAGAAAGAAGCATCCAAAGATAAGGTCGACACCATCTACATGATACAATCATGGCGGTAACTAAGCGTGAAGGTCGACCATAAATTTTCCGTGGAAGTGAAATCTCTTTCCCACCGCGACGGCGGACAACGCGTTGGCAGAGCCGCTCACCATCGAAATTAATGCGAGGGTCGCGATATCCGCGCATGTATGTGATGGAGGAGCATCTGCAGACATAATGTCGAACATTTTTTCAAGCGGCTGCTGACCGGGAATCTGTGATCGGTGAGCCCGATCATGACAATGTTGATTGGTTTCTGAGAGAAAAGATATGGCCTATGGGGCAAATCGCCTACTAGTTAATGTGGGTAATAAAGAACACCATGACGGTCACGGATGAATTTTATGGTGATCAAATCCCTTTGCCATACAATGGCATTATCGGAAGACCGGGGATATCGACCATGCGCGTTATCTGATCTGACACATGGGATGCTCAAGTTCCGGTGGAAGGTGATCAAATCCCCTTTGCCATACAATGGCATTTCGTGTGTATATAAAGGGAACCCTATCCTCATTAAATGTACGATCTAAACCCTAACTCTCCATAACCCTAAAACCGATTTTACTCTCTGGGAGGATAATCGTGGGAGACAATCCCGATAAGCCTAACGGTGTTTTCTTACTTAGTGCTTGTGGTCTCTAGCGGCAATATTCAATTGATCACGAGCAGGGCTCAAACCAGAAGCCCAACTTTTGATCAATGAATACTTTGTTTCAAATAGAATCGTGTACTTCGGTATTAATTTTATATCAAATGACTGCAATTTTGTAGGGATGTAAATTTTTCATGTTTGCAAAATGTGGCTAGATTATCATATTCATGTATCGATGGGTGATGTCCAAATCCTAATGCGTATGATGAGTGAAGAAATCAAGATTTTTGAATAAGAAGTGGATATGGTATATAGTTTGAGAGTAAGTTCATGGCCATATGGACAACCTTTTTTTTTGTTTTTTTTTTTAGTAAAACGTCTCATCCATTTTAAATAATAAAATTGTAGAGTGAAAGACACGTTGGGTTATTGAATATAAATTCTTATGAAATATAAATATTTATACTAAAAATTATTCATGTTTAAACCCCATGCATACACAGACTTTATAACTAGCATAAGATTAAATTATATGGATGTTTGGCTTTTACCGACTCAAAATGTCTCGTAAGTTTATATTTACATTGTCTCTATAATGGACTTATGTTTGACCCATGTTCATCTTCATTTATTTTTGAAAGCTTTTGGCATTTGTTAATCTGAATTATATAAATTAAACATAAATGAATAATATATTAACAGTGGAAGTCTTTAACCCTGTAAAAGAAAGAGTTAAACTCAATGTAAGAAATATATTTTCACCAAAAACATTATACCTACAAGTTAATGGATTATGCGTTTATGTTCAATCTAGTCATTATGCTACTTTTATATTCCATTTAGTCGTTGTACGTAATAGTTTTATGTTCACTAAAAACACTATACTCACAAAACCAATTATTTGAGTCACTTTACTTTTTTTTTTTTTTTAATAAAGCAGACTTTTATAACGGATTATAATAAGATGGCGGTCCGTGGTAGATTATTGAAAATAGTAGCTATCTAGAACATAATCAATTGACTGAAAATATTTTCGCGACAAAGAGTTTAATTAATTGTCACTGAAAATAGTAGCTATCTATATGGGATTTGGTAGGCATATTAAAAGTAGGGTCCTCTATTAATGCTCCTACCCATACCGCTGCCTTGTCCTCGGGGAATATTCCTTTTGTCACGCTTTTTCAAAGTCTGTGCGGTTTTGTCGGTTTATGTTAGTATTTCAGCGGTTTAAGCGTTTGAACATTAAACTTTATATTCTGATTCCGCATTTTCGGGTTTATAGGCTTTTGATATAAACAAAATTATAAAAAAAAAAAAAAAAAAAAAAAAAAAAAAAAAAACAAAAAGCAGGAGGGTCCGATAAAAAAGCAGGGGTCACAATAACTCAACCCTTAAAAGTAAAAGTGTTCTATCAAGACCAAGAGGCCTACCAAATCGTTGCCTTGATCATACTTAACAAACCGTGGACCCAAGTTATAATCAATCTCTTATTATATAGGTATGGAGCTAAAACAAATAGTAAATTATGCGAAAAGTCGTGAACTTGTCGCGTTTTTTGTGTGGCGTGAATTTTTCCCTAAAGTAGCCCTAAACTTGCATAATTTTCCTATTGTAAGATCTAATCAAAATTAATTACATAAATTTACATAAATCATCCATATGTCTCTAAAGCAATTCACCATTCATCATTGTGTAACTTTATACCATTCGGTTTAATATGCACGGTTATGAGACGAAAAAAAAATAGAAAGATATCAAGTCAATAACTTTTATAGAACATTATCAATTTATCATGAAATTACAGGGGCGGGAGCAACAGGTTTGAACCATGTCAAGTTTAGAAGTTGGTAGCCACCGACAAGTTTGGGGATAGCGAGGGGTTCTTTGCATGGGGAAAAAGAAGATGGGAGTCGATGCATGGGGAAGATGGGATAGGCGAGGGTTGTTGCATGGGAAAATGAGGAGGTTACTAAGTCGGTAGACGTGTATAAGGAATTAATTAATTAAATACGGGGACAAGAATATAGGGGTGGGCAAAGCTAACTCATTCTTTTTCTCTTGAAGCACGTGTGGGTAGGGATCGCATGAGAGACATAAGGTGAATGAGGCTTGGTCGACTTTTAATATTGGGCTTTCCCAGGTAGGAAAGAGGCAGGGAATCGGATCCATTTTCCTCGATATAATATTGGGCTTTAAAGAAAAAGATAACAATGAAGAGAGTTAGAAATTTGAGGTTAATGGCGTTGGTTATTAATTGTCTTTAAATTTGGAGCAAGCGGGTTGTCTTGACCTTAATTCTCCGCCATCTATTCTGTGGTGAGTTCTCATCCTTATGATAATAGTCTTGGGAGCGGCCCCAACCACCCGATTGTGAGCGGAGAAGGAGGTCGGTCGCGAAGTTCAGGAGACGATGGAGATGGGGAGATTGGTGGGTGTGGATCTTTCCCTGGTTCAGAATATAATCATAGGTGTTCTAGCGGAAGAAGGTAAAAATCCCATTATCCGATGAATTACATGTCTATTAATATTATAGGGACGGGGAGAGGAAGTCGAAATGGATACGAAATATTATTTGCAAAGAAAATGTCTCCTTTTTAGCTATACAGGAGACCCAAAGTGGTGGTTTGAACGAGTCGGTGGTTAGGAGGTTTTGGGGGAAAACAGCATTTGAATTTGAAGTGGTGGAGCCGAATGGTAGGTCAGGGGGAAAGTTTAGTATCTGGGACCCTTCGGTGTTCAAAAAGAGGGATTGCATCAAGTGCAATAATTTTCTCATGGTCAGAGGATCAGTTAAAGGTTACAATGAGGTGGTGTCGATTATCAATATCTACGCGCCTCAAAGTAGGAGGGACAAGTTGAAGGTTTGGGCTGATCTGAAGGCCTTGTTATTCGGTAATAGTGGGCTTTGGATTTTGATAGGCGACTTTAGCGCGGTCAGGTCGAGTGAAGAAAGAAATGGGTCGAAGTTCAAAAAGAAGTGTGCTAATGATTTCAATGAATTTATTGGATCATCGGATCTCCACGAATATTCAATGAAAGGAAGCAAGTTCACTTTCTTTAAGGAAGACGAGAGGGGGAAGAAACAAAGTAAAATCGACCACTGCTTAGTTAATAGGGACTTTGTGGATAAATGGCTGGATGCGTGCTTTAGGTCGCTCCTCGATTATGGTCGGATCACAATCCAATTTTATTATGCATCTTAGATACTAATTTTGGGCCCCAAACCTTTCCGTGTTTTCAATTCTTGGCTTGATTACCCCGAATGTGCGGAAGTGGTCTCTAAAGCTATGGAAGATTTCGTTTTGTTGGTGATCCGGATGTTAGGCGGTTAGGAAATTCAAATGGTTGCGGCAAAATTAAAGAGTGGCGAGATGAGTTGGTTCAAAAGGAAAGTGATGAATTGGATTTATGTAGGAAAGAGTTGGAAGAGCTTGGTCTTGCTATGGAATCCGAGGACCTTTTGGAGGACGAAGAATGGACTAGAAATGAATGTAAAAGGAGAATCGATGAAGGTGAGGCCGTAAAACCAAAGATTTAAAAGCAGCGGTCAAGGAACAAATAGAATTTGCGGAAGGGATGGGAATAATCGCTTTTCCATGGTGCGATCAATAATAGAAGGGTTAATAATGCGATTCATGGTTTAATGATTGGAGGCGAATGGGTGGATAAACCGAAGTTGATTAAGAGGCATGTGCATGACTTCTTTAAGGATAAATTCGGTGAGAATTGGATAGAGACCTATTTTGAATTGTGATATCGATAAGAGATTATCGGACGAGGAGGCTAGTATCTTTGGTCAAAATATTCTCTAAAGAAGAAATTAAAAGGGCGCTTTTGAGTGTGGGAAGATCGGGCTCCTGGCCGGACGACATCTCCTTTAAATACATCAAGAGGTTAAGGACTTTTGAGAAAGACTTGATGACCTTTTCGAATCTTTCTTTGAGGCGTGGGTTTAAATAGAGGTGTGTGACTTTCATCACCTTGATTCCTAAAGTCAAGGACCCGGGGCACCTTAACGAGTATAGACCTATTACTTTAGTGGGGGTCTTAAGTAAAATTATCTCGAGAGTCTTGGCTAATAGACTCAAAAAGGTGTTAAGCCCGTTGATTTCTATTAACCAGTCGGCCTTCTTGAGTGACCGGCTTATTTCGGATGGCCCGTTGATCCTGAATGAGGTTATTTCTTGGGCTAAGAAAATCAGTGGAAAATCTTCATCTCAAGGTCAATTTTAATAAAGCCTATGATAACGTCAATTGGGGCTTCCTCTTGTCGGTTATGTCTCAGATGGGCTTCCCAGATTTATGGTGCAGATGGATTTATGGTATCCTTTCCTCGGCTAGATCATCGGTTCTTGTGAATGGCTCCCCTACTTTCGAATTTCAATGCTGTAAGGGCATGAGACAGGGGGATCCGCTCTCGTCGTTCCTGTTTCTGATTGTCATGGAAGCTTTATCTTGTATGATGAAGAAGGCAGGAAGGTGTGGGTCTTTTGGTGGGGTCTCGCTGCCTAATAGGGGTCCGCAGTTCTCGCACCTCCTTTACGCCGACGATTGCACTTTCTTGGGTGACTGGTCCGAGCTTAATGTTAAAAAGGTTAATCTAATTCTTCGGTGCTTTTATATTTGTTCAGGTCTTAGAATTAACCTGAGTAAATCCCATCTCTTTGGAGCGGGGGTTGATGATGCCGAGGTCTCTAGAGTCGCGACTTGTATGTCTTGTTTGTCGGGATTCACTCCTTTTGATTACTTGGGAATTCGTGTCGGGGGTAAGATGAATAGAGTGGTGAGTTGGGATTTTCTGTTTGATATCTTCAAATCTAGACTTTCGCGTTGGAAAGCTTCTTGTTTATCGATTGGGGAGGTAGCGTTAATCAAGCGGTTTAGAAAATCTCCGACATACTACTTGTCCTTGTTCAAGGCCCCGGTCAAAGTGTTAGATGGTCTTGAAAGTATTATTAGGAAGTTCCTGTGGGGCGGTTCGTTGGAGGTTAAGAAGATTCATTGGCTAGCTTGGGATCGAGTTGCCTCCCCGGTCAATGTAGGGGGGCTTGGATTGTGTAAGCTTGTGGATGTTAACATCGCCCTTCTCACAAAATGGGTGTGGCGCTATAGGAATGAAACTGGTAGTTTGTGAAGGCAGGTGGTGGATGCTATTCATGGATCGTCGAGGTGTTGGTCTTCTCTTCCCGTTTGCAACTCAATACAGGGGTGTGGAAGTCGATTGTCAAAACTATCTCTAAGGTTAGTGTTGCGGATGTTAACCTCAACCGATTATATAAAGGAGAGGTGGAAGCAGGAGAGGTATTAGATTTTGGCTCGATCTTTGGATACATGATTACGCCTTTGAAGGATGTCTTCCGTTATCTTTTAAACATGATAGAGGTAAGAAATGTATGGTGAGTGATAAGTATAACTCGGTGCTGGATAGATTTGAAGGTTTTTGGGGGCTCTCGAATGAGGTTGGTTCAGTAGTTGAAGCTGAGGAAAGACAGAGATTGGCTAGTCTTTTGGAGGGTCGGGTTTTAAGTAATCGGATAGATAGATGGAGCTGGCTGGGTAGGGGTTCGAGTGGTTTTAGTGTGAAAGCTGTAAAGGAGTTTCTCTCTAGCGATAAGGATTATAGTAACATATTTGTGTTCAAGTGGTCTAAATGGGTGACGAGGAAGTGTAATATCCTTATGTGGAGGGTGAGGCTGAGTCGGTTGCCCACCACGGATCAACTTCGGACTTGAATTGTCTTTGTAGGTAGTTCGATGTGCGGTTTATGCGGTCAGAAGAAGTCGATTGATCATATTTTTAGCTCGTGTGAAGTCGCTTTGGACGTTTGGAATAGGGTGGAGAAATGGTGCAAATTACCTCCCCTGTTCTTGTTTTCCCGGCTTGATATCTTCAGCTTTCATGAAGGAGTGGGTCTGAACAGGCGGAAGAGCGAAGTCCTGAAAGGTGTTATGTTCACGACGTGCTGGTGTCTTTGGTATGCTAGGAATAAGAACCGGTTTGACAACTCTAATCTTGACAGTCGGAAGATCTTTCAAGATATCAAATCCATTAGCTTCTTATGGTTTAGAAATAGAACGAACATTTGTAATATAGAATGGAAGGACTGGTACTCTTTTAATCTGTTGTAATCGGGGTGTTTTCGGCCTTGTGCGCTCCCTGATTTGAGGAGTTGCGTGTTTCTTGTGAATGATAGTCAAATTTCAAAAACAAAAAAAAAAACAAAACCAATTATTTGAGTCACTTTACTTCTAGACCATATTCAAATTGACTGAAAATATTTTCCCGACAAAGAGTTTAATTAATTGTCACTAATAATAGTATAGCTATCAATATGGGATTAGGTAGGCAAATTAAAAGTAAAAGTGTTCTATCAAGACCAAGAGGCCTACCAAATCGTTGCCTTGATCATACTTAACAAACCGTGGACCCAAGTTATAATCAACCTGTTATTATATAGGTACGGAGCTAA
The DNA here is from genome assembly GCA_022545495.1 of Chrysanthemum lavandulifolium. Taxonomy (NCBI): domain Eukaryota; kingdom Viridiplantae; phylum Streptophyta; class Magnoliopsida; order Asterales; family Asteraceae; genus Chrysanthemum; species Chrysanthemum lavandulifolium. The sequence goes on along the minus strand of CM040243.1, from coordinate 287,062,358 downwards.
AAACAAATATAACCGCATGTATAATTTTTTTTTAACGTAATATAATAGGCTTTAAGATGATAATTAAATAAGAGTAAAAACACATTTTGATGAAACGGGGTCATTTAAAATTCAATTAAGAAAAATCGATGTTTTTTTTATAAAATTAACACTAAATCAAAAAAATCCATAGGTAGCTCGCGTGTCCGTGAGACTCCCGACTCCGTCCCTGGTTATTAAACATATGTTTCATATGTTAATCAAGATTAGGTACAAGTATATACTCCGTAACAAGTATATAATGAAGCCTAGTTATTGATTGTTATCGCATATGATCACGAAAAATCATGAGACGACTCTGACTATACGTATCGACAAATCAAGCCTAGATTTTGGAATTTTGACATAAACGACTGCCTGTAAATGATGAAATAACAACTCGTCACTTGGAAACTTCATGTTTTAGATCAGACATAATAAGGTCCTCAAGACCGAGTCTTGGAGTCTCGAAGACGCGTCTTTTCTTCATGGGTCACCTGGGTTTCTAATTGACATTCTGACTAGTCTCTCGCATGGCTATTTTTTTTTGATAATGAGGCGTCAATGCGGTGAACCTCCGTGGCCATAAGGTGATTAATTTTCTCCTCGTTGGATTCGATCTTTTGACTTCTACTTTAAAAGGCTGGTATTCTTACCGTTGGGTCATCTATTATAGTTTCGAAGACGCGTTCTTTGTTTATTAAAATGACCTACATATTAAACAATATTTTCCTAAGATAATTTGCTGACTCTGTCTTTGTTTATTATTTTTATTTTTTAGAGAAGAATGTACGTATGCATTTAATATAAAAACGAATTTATATTATCAAGTTGTAGTAGTTCAAATTAATTTTCCATACGCATGCTCGTGATTCGTAGACAGTGCATGTGGGCAACAAACCCCGTTTTCATTACATCTTTTATCTTTTTTAATCCGACAAGTTGTTAACAATTATTAGCTAGGGTATAATTGATGACTATACATACATACACACACACTCATGCATGCATGTATAATGTATATTTATGTGCATGTTATGTTCAAGCTAAGGAAAAAGAATAAAATAAACGTGGGAAATGTGAGACGACCATGACTAGTTAAGTGGCAACTTTTGCATGCCATAAAATAAGACTATAAAATGACGTGGTCAATTAACACTACCGTAGAAATTTTCTCTCGAAAGTTTCATGTTGCCATTTTCGATGTGACACACTAAAATGGAATAAAACTCAACGTCTCGTATCACTTTAATGATTAATTCGATTTCATGTGAAACGAATAGAACACTTTTTTTGAGAATTCATAGACAAGTTTGTTTAGTTTATAAAATATATAACATACAATAAACAAGTAAACATCAAGAAGTCTGTGGAAGATTTAAGATCATATGAATAAATTAATTAGCGAAAGATACGTAACGTCACCTCTCAGAAATGTCAAATCCCGAGCAAAGCAAAACAAAGAAGACTTATTGGTGTAAGAATAATGCCTTGGCAACCACGCTCTGACACACGAATTAACCAAACGAATCGGCGATTGTTAGATCTAACACAAGTCCTCGTTTAAGAAAAACGAAACCAAACTCCCTTACAAGTGGGGTGTTCGGCGAATATTGGACTAGAGAGAGAGAGAGATCAGGGTTATCCGATGCACGTGTGTGAAACCCTGTAACCTAAGCCTCCTTATATACTTAGTAGGTAAACTTAGGACAAGTTAGGGAATTAGGCCTAGGAGGCCCTATGGGCCGCCATGTACACAAGCCCAAAGCCAAACCCATAACTTTCCAAGTTTTCCATTTCTAGTCCTTCTGCTTTTCCATTTAACGATTCGTTAGTCATTTTTCCGTTAAATACTTAACGATCGTTAACCGGACTTAATGTGCAATAATTAATCGTAAATATCCAACATAAAATAGTTCTAAGCTACGTGAAAAAACCCCTCTCCCCTCTGGCGATTTGGGAGACTCTTTATCCCTAAATCGTTTTTCCATTCTTCAATTCGATTCCTCTTAATTCTCCATCACTATTCTGAATTAATTTAGTTTATCTTTTGATTAACCTATCTTAATTCTTACGTGTGCTGGTCGGTTTAGGATCGATTGAAATTCTTCTAGGGTTTTCCAAATTATTTGGTGTTGGGTTTGCTTCTTGTCGGTTTGGTTGTATTAAATTCTATCATAGTTACAATCACATGCATCGAGCAAGATCATGTAATACTTATTGTGCGCTTATGGCTTATGAACCTAGTTTTAAACTAGGGTTTAATTGATTTGTTTGAAGTGCGGGCGTTTTTCTTCTTGTTTGTGGAGCACGATCTGCTTTTTTTAGGGTTTTAGGTTTTGATGTCGAAGATGGGAGAGGAGACCAATACTCGACCGCGCATGGTGGTTAATGATGCTAATGAATCGATCCTCTTGGTAGTGCTTCGATTCGTCTTGATGAACTAGTGGAGCCTGTTGATCATATTGAATGTCTTTGGGCGATAAAGTGAATAAGCCTAATGTGGAGAAATTGATTGCTAACGCGCATAAGAACTTTGATGAAGCAATGAATAAAATTGGTGTGATATTGCTAAGATGGCTTCATCTACGATGTGAACAATTCGAGTGGTATTGGGCTTCAATCTAAGTCGAATGGTACTAATGTTTATTCGACAAATACTCCTCAAATCGAGTTTTGATGTGGCTATGCAATCCCGGATGTATGGTACTAATCATAGTGTTACTTCGATCCTAATGCACCTAAGGTTGTTAATACTAGTGGTAATGGAGTTAAGTCGGTTTACTGCGGGTGTTCTTCTAATGAATCCGAAACACGTGTCTAATTTTCGGAGGTTAGAATGCAGCAAAAGAAGGATGATGTTGACCTTGGTCCCAATGAAAGTGGTGGAAGAGGTGAACATGAGGTTTGAGAATACTCTTTACGGATACTTCCTTGGTCAACGCCTTGCTTTTCCCGTTGTTGACTATTATGTTCGCATGTCGTGGGCTAAGTATGGTTTACAAAGGTTATGATGAACGCTAAAGGATTCTTCTTCTTCAAGTTTAATTCAAAAAGGCATTGATGATGTTACGGATAATGGTCCTTGGTTGATTCGTAATGTTCCTATTATTCTTAAACCATGGACATTGAACACCAACTTGCTTAAAGAGGATTTGACTAACATTCGGTGTGGGTTAAATTCCATGATGTTCCTTTAGCTATGTTTTCGATGACGGGCTCGGTCTCCTTGCTACATTGATTGGTACACCCAAAAGGTTAGATGCTTTTACTAGTCGAATGTGCAAAGAATCTTGGGGCCGTAGTAGTTTTGCTAGGTGTATGATTGAAGTAAAGTCGGATGAGGTTCTTGGGGATGCCTCATTTGTCGAGATTCCTTTACTTGATGGTGCAGGTTCGACTATTGAGAAGATCCGTGTTGAATATGAATGGAAACCGCCTAGATGTGTGAAATGTCGGTATTTGGACATACTTTGGTGGATTCTCCTAAGGTTGTGATTCCGATCGCCCAACCTCATGGGGCGTAAGTGATGGTTTTCAAGCCGTTAACAATAAGAAGAAGGAAAGCAAGTTGGGCGAATCCGGTCGAGGAGGTTCTACTAAATACGTGGTCGGCAAGCATTTTGAATATCGGCCCAAAAGCCTCCTCCGAACCCAAGAAAGTAAATGTCGGTAAGATGATGGCTTCAATGTGGCTAGTACAAGTGGAACCGGGATCACTACGTCTAATCGATTATGATGCTCTTAATATGGACGATATGAGATGTGGATATTGGTCGTACAATGGAGGTTAATGAGGATGAGTCAATTAAGGCGGTTCTACATCACATGTTCCGCTTGTGAGTGATTCAATAGGAACAATAGATGTTGGTTCTACTCCCATAGTTGAGAAAATTGGTAAGCTTGAAAAACTAATTATTGATGGAAAGCTACTCTTGTGGATGATGATGATCAACCTATTCCGCCTACCTTCTACTAAAGAGCTAACCCTTTTCTAAAGTGGGAGAGATTGAGGTGTGTCGATTCGATGATGAGGTTGTTGCTAACCCATTTGATGAGTCGCTAATATATATGGTGGTGGCCAAGAGTTTGAAGATGAGTATGATGACTATGACTTGATGACTATGCTAAGCGAGTTCGGGATCTTCACAGAATTTGGATGCCTTTAATGCCATGTATGGCACAAAGTTTCAAGGTCGAGGAAGTAATCTTATTCGTTGTGTCATTTGTTATCTTTTGAGTAGTGATTTGTTTTCTTGTTTAGAAAATAGGAAGTATCTTGTTATGTAAGCTCTATGCCTATGTGGGTCGATATATGGGATTTCACTCATATACATTGTACTTAAGCGTTTATTTGGTTAATATATTTACGGGTGCAGGATTACTCCCTTTACCCAAAAAAAATAATAATAATAATCGTAAACATAAACATTAATTATTAACTTTAATTCTCATTCGCTAATGTGTGCGATCCGTGGTCGCGAGTTCGAATCCGGACATTCACATGTTTGTAAATATATACATTTCCAATGACTCCACTTGGATATGTTTACAAAGCGTGAAATGACATTAGTTAGCGTCTAGCAACACGCCAATGCCCCCGGTACAACTCGTGTATGGTTTCTGGAGAAAACCAAGTTTGATGATTCATCATCATATTCATCCTTTGTTTCTAATACCATGTTAATAAGAATATGGATCTCACTCATTTCTTAATTAACTATTACATTTCTCGCTTTATATGATTTATTAAGATTACCAATTCTTCGAACGAAGACCTTGGGTATGGCCATACAAACATCTTAACAATCCTACGAGGGCCCCAAGAGTATTATACTTCAAAATAAATTTGAAGGAAACAAACCTATTTTGACTACAAGCGAGATTCATAAATTTCGCAACACTTACGAAAACAACCCTTATAACTACCGATTCGTGTAGCGTTAGATTGCTTCACAAAATGCACTACATCCATGACATATCTCTTGTATCTCAAGTCGGAGGATAAATATCCATGATATACTTAATGACAAAGATCCATAAAGTATAATCATGTGGGTGGGATAAGTCCTATACTCGATTCATTGAATATCATCCGAATTAGTCATGCTACGCATCAATATACTTTCAAGTATATTCTAACTAATACTCGATTTGTCTTAATTCAATATCATTCCCATGTTATTGATTGACAACGGACTATTTAGAATAACTTAAGTTATTCAAGGATTTAAACATGCAAATATAGGACAACATTATAATAAATGAATAATAAACATAACAAAATACTTTATTTCATTTCAATAATAATGTTTACAATATCCTTTCATCTAAAATACTTAGTCACGAGATGGGCATGAAACTACTAGCTAAGCGAAGTCCAAACTTATCGGACAAATGATTAAGTTTTTCACTGCAAGGCCTTAGATTAACGGATACGCTAGGTTATCATCTCATGTGAACTTTGAGCAACTCAATTTCACCTATCTCGACTTGCTCTCGAACATAGTGATATTGTCTAGGATAGTGTCTGGTGCCCTTCATGACTCGGGTTCATGGGCAAAAGTAATTGCAATTGAATTGTCACAATATACTTTAATAGGATTTTCAATCGACCAGATAACACCAAGCCCGAAACAAACTTCCTTATCCAAACAGCTTCCATGGCGACCTCGAGGCGCCGCTATGTACTCACTTTCAGTAGCTTGAGACATTGCAAGTGTTATGCATTTCTTGCTCTTCCAATCCATGACACCTCCATTGATGACAAATATGTAACCCGTCTCGAGACTTCGTATCATCTTTGTCACACTTCCGTGATGCATCGCGATAAGAACTCGTAATGCGCTTCGCGCTCGATTTCCTCCATACACTATGAACATATCTCTGTAGCCCTAAGGTACTTGAGAATATGTTTAAATGATCGATGAATTTCACCGGATTACATTGATACCGATCGGTCAAGTTTTGAGCAAACGCCACATCAGCCTGTGCATCGTCTGCGTACATGATAGATCCCACACCGAAGCATAAGGAACTTTCTTCATCGTGCCACCTCTGCGGTGTTGAAGCCGACCTTGGTACGCTCAAACCATGATTCACTTGCATTAGCAAAATCCCTTCTTGGAATTTTGCATATTGAATCTCTTCAATATTTTGTCAATGTAAGCACTTTGGCTTAAACCATTAGCCGCCTTGATCTATCCGGTGAGATCTTGATTCGAGTATATATCTTGCTTCCCTAAGTCTTTCATCGAAAAACATTTACCAAGATAGGCTTTCACCTCATTGAGACTTGGTATATGATTTCCCATGATTAATATGTCATCGACATACGAGAATAAGGAAAGTAACATGACTCCCACTAGCTTTGTGATATACACATGGCTCATCAAGATTACGAGTAAATCCAAACCTTTGATTTCTCCATGAATCTTTATTCCATTACCTTGATGCTTGCTTTAGTCCATAAATGGACCTCTTAAGCTTGCATACACGGTTGAAACAATGGATTCACAAACCTTACAGGCTGCGCCATATAGATGTCTTCATCTGAGCGGCCATTCGTAAAAGCGGTT